>MU773196.1:105339-130190 GCA_026770625.1 Nicotiana glauca
CCTATGAGCCCCCCCCCCCCCTCCAAGAGCACTATTACTCTCATAGAAAAATATTTTTCAAATTTTTTCTGGGGTTCTACAGACGAATCTAATAATTATCATTGGAGTTCGTGGCGTAATATGTGCCTTCCCAAAGAAGAAGAAGGCATTGGAATTAGAAGGATGCAAGATATAACTGATATTTTTAGAATCAAGAGATGGTGGAGGTTTAGAACTCAAAACTCTCTATGGACCACGTTTCTTAGAGCCAAATACTGTTTGAGATCTCATACGTTAAGTAAAATCATGACCTCAAAAGACTCTTACATTTTGAAAAACTTGATAAAAACCAGGCACATGGTGGAAAGGTACATTAAATGGAGCACCCAAAATGGCTCATCAAGTTTCTGGTGGAACAATTAGACTGGTGAAGGTCCCTTGGCCCATCAGGTTCAGGGCATCAGGAACTCGGCCAAAACCCAAGTTAAGGAGTTCTTAACTAATGGGCAATAGGACATCAACAGGTTAAATCAGGTTCTCCCATCCCACAACATTGATCTTATTTGCAAAATTAAGGTAGGTAAGGATACAGTTGATGATTTCCCTATTTGGTCCTTGTCGGAGGATGAAAATTTCTCAAACAAATCGACATGGAACTCTATTAGATTTAAAAAACAAAAAAACAATTTTTTAATGAATCTTTGGCATCATTCTATTCCTTTTAAAATGTCCTTCCTAACTTGGAGAATTTTGAAAAGACAATTGCCATTTGATGACTTGATTGGTAAGTTTGGTACTAACATTGTGTCTAAGTGTTCTTGTTATAATGTGCCACAGGTGGAATTCATGCAATGTGTTTTTGTAGAAAGTGGAGCAGCGACACACATATGGAAGAGCATTGGCAGCCCATTGGGCATCACCCACCAAATGCACCTATTACGGCAATTCTCAAGAATTGGTGGGAAGTCAAAACAAAAAAAAATCATGGCCGGTTTCTACAAGCTGCACCAACCTTTATCTGCTGGAAAATTTGAAAACAAAGATGTTCTTGTAGATATGGGACGCAAAAAAAATTCCAACACGATGTCATGAAGCGATAGGTTGAATAGAAAATCAAAGCCAATATTTCCAAAGTTATGCCAAATGAAGATACTCAATATAACTGGCCTTCCCTCTGCAACTTAATTGAAAAGTTAAAGCCTGTATAAACGTGGAAGCAAGTTCAATGGCATCCTCCGCCTCATGGCAAGGATGAAGTTAACACAAACGGAAGCTATGTCAAGGAAAGTGGGAAAGCCATCATAGGAGGAATCATACGAGATGAGGATGTAAATTATATCATGGCCTATAAATGTCAATAGATTGTGATAGTCATAACATGGCCGAGGCTCTAGCTGCTGAGTTCGGAGGAAAATGGTGCAACCAATTGGGTTTCAGTAATTTTGTTCTCGAACTTGATTCAAATATCATAGTGAACATGATCAACCATGAAGGAAACAAGAACAAGAAACTAATTAAAGATGGTGGCGGATAGAATTACAAGATGGGTTCAAGAAGCAAATGCGACGGTCCAACATTGTTACAGAGAAGGAAATCAGATAGCGGATGCCTTAGCTAAAATCGCCTCCATATCTGGTACAAGAACGATTTACCAATCCTTTCAACAACTACCAAAAGAAGCAAAAGGCCTTTCATGATGGATAAGTGGCAAGTGCCTAATATTAGGATAAAGTATGAAAAGAACGATTTTTTTGTTAGTTAAATTAGGATGTACATAGCTTTAGCAGTAGAGAGGTAGTTCCTCTACTGTCCTTTTTGGGTGATAGCAATCACCATGTTGTATTATGTTTTCGAGGTCAGGACTAGCCCCCCTCACTGATCTTTTTTTGCAATACAACGCCTAGACATCTGTCTGGGGAACTTTATTTATAAAAAAAAAAAAGTTGTAGGTACTATACAATATCTCTTAATTTGAATTGTGATCCTACTTGCTAGGTAGGCAGTTGTGTACATCTCTTTGTCTATATAAATATAAATATTACAATATAAATATCAGTTTATTAATGTAGTTGTTAATTCATTCCTGCATCTTTTGTTGTATGATTGAAGACTTTGATATATGGCGGATCCAACACAAAGGTATTGGGTTCAATTGAACTCAAAACTTTCGACGCGGAACATGAATTTATATATATAAATTGATTAAAATTGTAACAAATAGTAGATATGAACCCTTAAATTTAATTTTTACATATAATAAACTATCATTCCTGGAAAGGGACTCATTCTTCTGTTCATTCCTCCGTCAACTTTCAACCAGTGTGTATCATCCTACAGTGTTGGTGCACCAGGAGACTGCAGGTGCTGCAGAAACATGGAGACTTCTATGAAGTGAAGGCAGTAAGTTAAAAGAAATGGCAATTGTAAGAACTTAACAGCATTTCAGGTAGCTACTTGCTATCATGTATTTGGAGCTGTTTGAAAGCTCTTGTTGTTAAATTGTTCCAACTATGACATTTCTATTCTTTCGGCTTAATATATCTGTTTTCGTACTAAAAAAAACCTTAACTTTAAAAGTATAATGAGTTTAATATTAAAATTTTTGAAAGTTGAATCCATAGAGTTTAAATCCAATTGAGCTCTCTCGATTAAAAGTTATCCGTACACTTGAAATTAAAGTGAAAACTTACCCCACACCTATTGAGTGTGGTTCAATAATTTGTCCTTCATCCTGTAATAGATAGGACATGGCTCCATTGTACACTCCAACTTGACCTCTAGCCATAGTTGCTGAGTGTTACCTGTATCAAGACCTACCTCACCAGCTTCAACTCCTATTAGCCTCACATCTTCATCTTCAATAAATTCATGAAATAGACCCAACACATTAGAGCCACGAACCATGGTTGGACATGGGTGTGGTCCTATAGCTGCACCTGCTAAGAAATAGCTTGCCTCCAAGTTGTTAACCCAATGTCGAATGCCTTCCGATATTGCATCCTTGAAACATCCTTTAACAGATTTCACCTGCATATGAATATTCAAACATGTTAGGGGTCTGAGTAATTTACACATAATTTAGGTCCGGATGCCAGGACCCATACAGATGTCCTAATGTTCGTGTGCTATAGCCCATGCCATCTGCATGGATCCGGACGTCCGAGCTTGGATCGCCTTAAATTTTATCGGTCCATAATAAACAACCTAAGGAACAATAATCATCCTCGCCATGATCGTTACTCAATTTTAGCGCTTTTGGGACATAAAACTAAAATTCTGCTCAATTTTCAGATTTTCTTATGCTATAACCGACGTCATCTGCATGCCCGGACTTGAGTCGCTTAAAATTTCGCCTACGATTATACTCTCTCTGTCCCGATTTATGTGACGATATTTAAATTTTGAGAGCCAAAGGAATTATTCTTCGACCGTAATTTTTGTTTGTTTGAATATTTTAAATTATAAATTATTGTGACTTGTAAATTTGTTTACGTATTTTTTTATTTTAAAAAACTGAAAGATACTACATCCAAATACAAGGTCAAAATAAGAAGTTTAAATCTCGAAATATATAATGTATCATATAAATTGGGATAGAGTAAACAGTAGATAAGTTCACTAATGTCGATATGACAAATAATTCAAAACTTAAGCTTGGGAGGTCGGATTTAAGTGAGATTTTAAGGAATTTTCAGAGATATCGATTAGGTAATGATTCTAAACTCCTTTTTTCTTATAACACACTAATCTAAACATGAATTTATCATTTAGTTTCGGGATTTGTATGAAAATTGGGAAAACCTTCTTAGGCCAAGAAATTGAGTTTTGATTGGGGATTTGACATTGGATTTAGATAATTTTTATATGGTTAGACTCGTGAGAGTATGGGGATTCTTGAAATGTAAAGTTTACTCGATTCTGAGACGTGGGCCTGAGGGGCATTTTGGCTATTTCACCTAATTTCATGTATTAGCTTAGAATTTAATTGTAGAATCAGTTACTTCAAGTGTTATTTACAATATGAAATTAAATTGAATAGATTTGGGTCATTTGGAGTCAAGTACTCGTGACAAGAGCATGGTTTCCGATTGATTTAAGCTTTTCGAGGTAAGTGCTTGCCTAACCTTGTGTGAGGGACTTTTCCCTTAGGATTTGGTATATTTGATAATTGAAATGCCTTGTATGTAAGGTGATGAGTGTGTACTTGTGCTAATTTTTGGAAATCCGGTTTTCATTAAGTAACTACTAGTATATTTTCTTTTCTGTTTTGTTACTTGTACTATTTAAGCGTGTGTTAACTTAGGAAAGCATGTCTAAGTAATTAAATTGCCTTATTTATTCAACTGCTTTACCTCAATTTTGTACAACATGCTAGGCTAGACTATTTGATTGCCTTAATATGAAGTTTTACATTTCTGAGTATCCCTCATGTTGCTGCAGTGTATTTACATTGGGACTACGGATGTGGGATTCCGGTAGATTCCCCTACACAATTATATGGAACTACGGTAATGCAACCGTTAGATTCCTCCAGTACTGGGTATTTATGTTTCGGACTACGAAACGGGATTTCGGTAGATCCTTATGTACTATGAGATAGACTACGGGACGGTATTCCGAGAGACTTATAGGATATGTATATTTGGGATATCAGGATGATATCCTGGAAGATCCACGATTGATATTATTGTAGTTGAGTTATATTTTCCTTCGGTGTTTATGTTGTTTATATGTAGTTGTTGTTGTTCTTTATATCCCGCATTACTTTTACCGTTGTATATATTTGTGTTGTTCTGTTCCATACTGTCGATTTTTATCTTTTATTTAACCTCAATATGGCTCTGATCTTCCTCGTTACTACTCAACTGAGGTTAGGCTTAGCACTTACTGAGTACCGCTGTGGTGTATTCATGCCTTTTCTACGCATGTTTTTTATGTTCAGATCTAGGTACTTCTACCCAATCCTACTACCCATGAGGCGAGGCAACTCCTCTAGCGACTTCGAGGTATATCCGTCGCGTTCGCAGACCAATGAGTCTCTTTCTATTCCTGTATTTAGTAATTAGCCCTTCTGTACTTTCTGTTCTTGTTAGACATTCTAGAGTTAGAGCTATGTAGTACTTCTAGCTTGTGATTCATGGGTTTCTGGGTTTTGGGAGTGTGTATTGGTTTTGAGAAGTTAAGTATTATGTATGCCGAGCGGCATTTTATATATCATTTATTTCGGTTATTTTTGGCTTTGATTATTTCTTCCGCAAGTTTTGTTTATATTCCGCATTGTTAGGCTTACCTAGTTATAGATACTAGGTGCCATCACGATAGTTCACGAAGGGCGAACTGGGGTCGTGAGAAGTTGGTATCAGAGCTCTAGGTTCATAAGAGTCATGGATCACAAGCCGATTTATTAGTGTCTCTCTAATTGGTACGGAGACATCTGTACTTATCTACGAGAGGCTATGTAATTGTTAGAAAAATTCCACTTCTTTTGATTTCCTTGTCGTGCGATATTTTTGATATCACAATTCTAAACTTCTGTCTTCTATTCTATCACATATGGTGAGGACACGTGCTACCCGAGATAATCAGGCACTCGCGCACCTTACTACATCCATTAGAGGCCAATGTCGGGGTATAGGTTGAGGACGCACACGTGTGCAGCCAGAGGACCTGCACAAGCTGCTATCGAGGAGCCACCAGTAGTGCCAGTCGGAGTCTAGGCACTTGACATACCTATTGCTGCTACCACGCCAGAACTTAGGAGACTCTGGCATAGTTTATGTGTATGTACACCACTTTGGTTTAGGCAGGGTTGCTTCCCCTTGCTACAGCCATATCCCAGGCCGGGGGAGGAGCATAGACTCCCGCCGCCCGCACTCCTGAGCAGCGAGTGCATATTGATCACGTCCTAGAGATTATTCCTGTGCAGCCTGTAGCCCCAGGCCATCTCTAGGATAGGGGAGCGACTTCGAAGGATGAGCAACAGAGATTTGAGAGGTTCAAGAAGTATGATCCTCCTGTATTCAGTGGGTTAGCATTAGAGGATGACTTGGGATTTCTGGAGCAGTGCTACTATATCCTCCATAACATGGGTATATCAGGATGGAGTGGGTTTTTATTCACTACTTTCCAGCTTCGAGGAGACTCCTATGAGTGTTGGCGCACCTATGAGTTAGACAATTCGGACGAGGCTGCTTCGCTGACTTGGACCCAGTTTTCAAATCTATTTTTGAGAGAGTTTGTTTCTCAGAGCCTCAGAGATGCATGGCGTGCCGAGTTTGAGCATTTGCACGAGGTGCTATGATTGTCTCAAAGTATGTTGTCTGTTGTACTAGCTTGGCAAGGCATGCACCGGCCTTGTTTTCTACTGTTCGCGAGAGTGTTCGCTGGTTTATTGAGGGGCTTAGTCCCAACACAAGGTCTAGCATGGCTCGTGAGTTGGAGATGAAATTCCTTACCAGTAGGCGGTGTGCATTGCTAGGATGATTTAGGGTATGCATGCTAGGGAGAGAGTGGAGAGGGAGGCCAAGAGGTCTCTAGAGTCAGGCCAATACTCTGGTGTCCGTACCCCAGCTACAGGTCTTCATGGTAGGGGTTATATGAGTCTCCCTGTTCATTTAGCTCTTCCAGTAGCCAGTCGTGCTCCAGTTCCTCCTAGGCCTCATGAGCCTTATTATGCACCTCCAGTTTCTAGCGCGCCTCCTGCGCGGGGTGCTTTAAGAGGTCAGTCCAGTAGACCTGTACCGAGCAAATCACAACTACCATGTCCTCCCAGAGCTTGTTTTGAGTGTGGTGACACACTCCATATGGTGAGGGATTGCCCCAGACTTGGGAGGGGTGTACCTCAATAGACTTCTCAGCCACAGCGTGTCCCACAGAGTTCTCAGGCTACAGTTACAGCTCCAATTGCTACCGCACCTGCTCAGCCTGCTAAGGGTGGAGGTCGGGGAGGTAGAGGTTGCCTTAGAGGGGGAGGCCAGGACCGATACTATGCCCTTCCTGCCCATACAGAGGTTGTTTCCTCTGATTCTATCATTATATTTATTATACTAATTTGTCACAAATATGCATCGGTTCTATTCGATCCAGGGTCCACTTATTCTTATGTTTCTTCTTATTTTGCTCCGCATTTGGGTGCATCTCAGGATTCTTTGAGTTCCCCTATTTATGTTTCTACTCCTGTGGGAGATTCTCTTGTTGTGGACCTCATTTATCAGTCATGTTTGGTGCTCTTAGTGGTTTTGAGACCAGGGCTGATTTATTGTTGCATAACATAGAAGACTTTGATATTATCTTGGGCATGGACTGGTTGTCTCCCCATTATGCTTTTCTTGATTGTCACGCCAAGACCGTGACGCTAGCTATGCCAGGTATGTTGCGAGTTGAGTGGAAGGGTGCTTTAGATCACACTTCCATTAGAGTTATTTATTTCCTTAAAGCTCAATGTATGGTTTAGAAGGGGTGTGATGTATATCTAGCCTATGTGAGAGATGTCAGTATTGATACCCCTTCAGTTGATTCTGTTCCAGTAGTACGAGACTTTTTTGATGTGTTTCCAGCTGATCTTCCAGGTATGCCGCCTGATACAGATATTGATTTTGGCATTGATTTGTTGCAGGGCACTCAGCCCATTTCCATTCCTTCGTATCATATGGCTCCTTCTGAGTTGAAGGATCAGTTGTAGGAATTGCTTAATAAGGGTTTTATTCAACCTGGTGTATCATCTTGGGTTGCTCTTATATTGTTTGTGAAGCAAAAGAATGGTTCTATGCGTATGTGTATTGATTATCGCCTGTTGAACAAGGCTATAGTGAAGAACCGTTATCCTTTGCCTCGTATTGATGATCTGTTTGACCAGCTTCAGGGTGCACAAATGTTATCTAAGATTGACTTGCGCGCAGGTTACCATCAATTGAAAATTCGGAAGCTAATATCCTGAAGACTACTTTAAGGACTCGGTATGGTCATTACGAGATTCTTGTTATGTCATTTGGGTTGACCAATGCCCCAGCAGCCTTTATGCATTTGATGCACAGTGTATTCCGGCAATATCTTGACACTTTTGTCATTGTCTTTATTGATGACATTCTAGTGTATTCTCGGAGTCGGGAAGATCATAAGCAGCACCTAAGGATAGTGCTTCAGACTGTAAGGTAAAAGAAGTTATATCCAAAGTTTTCAAAATGTGAGTTTTGGTTGGATTCCGTGGCATTATTAGGCCACATAGTATCGAGTGAGGGTATTCGGGTGGATCTGAAGAAGGTATATGCAGTGTAGAGTTGGTCCAGACCATCCGCAGCTATAGAGATCCGTAGTTTTCTCGGTTTGGCGGGTTACTACCATCATTTTGTGTAGGGGTTTTCATCGATTGCAACCACTATTATTAGACTGGCCCAGAAGGGTGCTCCATTAAAGTGGACGAAAGAGTGTGAGGAGAGCTTTCAGAAGCTCAAGACAACTTTGACTACAACCCTAGTTTTGATATTTCCTACAGGTTCAGAGTCTTATACAGTCTATTGTGATGCCTCGAGGGTTGGCCTCGGAGCGGTGTTGATGCAGAACAGTAGGGTGATTGCCTACGCGTCCAGACAGTTGAAGATACATGAGAAAAATTACCCTGTTCACGACCTTGGGTTAGCTGCCATTGTTCATGCCTTGAAGATTTGGTGCCATTATCTATACAATGTGACTTGTGAGATTTATACTGACCATCAGAGCTTGTAGCACATGTTCAAGCAAAAAGATCAAAATTTGCGCCAGAGGAGGTGGTTAGAGTTGCTGAAGGACTATGATATCACTATTTTATGTCACCAGGGCAAGGCCAATGTGGTGGATGATGCTTTGAGTCGTCGGGCAGAGAGTTTAGGGAGTTTGGCTTATCTACTAGCATCAGAGAGGCCTATGGCGATGGATGTTCAGACCTTATCCAACTAGTTTGTGAGATTGGATCTTTCGGAGCCTAGTCGGGTTCTAGCTTGTGTGGTTTCTCGGTCTTCCTTATTTGATTGTATCAGGGAGCGGCATTATGATGACCTTCATTTGCTTGTCCTTAAGGACATGGTTCAGCATGATGATACTAGAGATGTGACCATTGGCAAATACGGAGTATTAAGGATGCAACATCGGGTTTGTGTACCTAAAGTTAATGGCCTTCGAGAGCTGATTCTAGAGGAGGACCATAGTTTGCGATATTTTATTCATCCGAGTTCCGCAAATATGTACCAGCATTTGAGGCAGTACTATTGGTGGAGCCGGATGAAGAAAGATATAGTTAGGTTTGTAGCTCGGTACCTCAACTGTCACCAGGTAAAGTATGAGCACGAGAGACCGGGTAGGTTGCTTCAGCAGATAGAGATTCCGGAGTGGAAGTGGGAGTGGATAACTATGTACTTTGTAGTTTGGCTCCCCCGGACTTTGAGAAAGTTCAACGCTATTTGGGTGATTGTGGATTGGCTGACCAAGTTGGCTCATTTTATTCCTGTGTGTATTACTTATTCTTTGGAGCGGTTGGCAGAGATTTATATCCGGGAGATTGTTCGTCTGCATGGTATTCCAGTTTCTATCATTTCGGATAGAGGTACTCAGTTCACATCACCATTCTGTAGGGTCGTTCAGCATGAGTTGGGTACTTAGGTAGAGTTGAGTACAACGTTTCACCCTCAGACGGACAGTCAGTTCGAGCGCATTATATAGATTTTTGAGGATATGCTTCGTGCGTTTGTGATCGAGTTTGGATGGTCTTGGGATCAGTTCTTACCATTGGCGGAGTTTGCTTACAACAATAGTTATTAGTCCAGTATTTAGATAGCACCATATGAGGCTTTATATAGTAGGCAGTTTAGATCACCGGTGGGTTGGTTCGAGCCGAGTGAGGCTAGATTATTGGGCACAGACTTAGTCTAGAATGCTTTGGAGAAGGTTAAGGTGATTCAGGATAGACTCCGTATAGCCAAGTCCAAGAGCTATGCAGATCGAAAAGTTCGTGATGTTTCCTATATGGTTGGAGAATGGGTTCTGCTTCGGGTTTTACCTATGAAGGGCGTTATAAGGTTTTGGAAGATAGGGAAGTTGAGCCAGAGGTTTATTAGCTTTTTAAGATATTGAGGTGAGTTAGGGAGGTTGGTTATGAGTTTGCCTTACCTCCCAGCTTGGCAGGAGTTCATCCATTTTTTCATGTTTCGATGCTTTGGAGGTATCACGGTGATCTATCGCACGTATTGGATTTAAGTTCAATCTAGTTGGACAAAGATCTATCCTATGTTGAGGAGCCAGTGGCAATATTGGACAATCAGGTTAGAAAGCTAAGGTCAAAGAACATTGCATCAGTGAAGGTTCAGTAGTGGGGTCAGCCGGTCGAGGAGGCGACCTGGGAGACCGAGCAGGATATGCGCAGCCGTTACCCTCATCTTTTAACTACTTCAGGTATGTCTCTATGTTCGTTCGAGGAGAAACAAATGTTTAAGTGTAGGAGGATGTAACGACCCGACCGGTCATCTTAAGAATTAATGCTTCGATCCCCTATTAACTGCTTCCCCTGAGTTGATTGGGAAAGACACGCGACGATTACCCCAAAAACCTTCGCTTGCTTGGAGGCATCTGGAAGCTCACACAGCACAACCGGCGAGTAGAGCCAAGCCCAATTTTATGCTATTTTGATTTGTCGGGATGTTCGGTTTTAAGTTTCGGAGAGTTTTGGAACACTTAGTCCCTAAATGAGAGCTTAAGTGTTGGAAAGTTGACCGTAGTCATAATAGTGTGAAGACGGCCTCGAAATGGAAGTCTGATGGTTCCGTCAGCTCCGCTAGGTGATTTCGGGCTTAGGGGCATGTTCAGATTGTGTTTTGGAGGTCCGTAGCTAATTTAAGCTTGAAATGCCGAAAGTTAAATTTTTTAAGTTTCCGGTTCGATAGTGAGATTTTGATCCGAGGGTCGGAATGGAATTCCAAGAGTTAAAGTAGTTCCGTTGTGTCATTCGAATGTGGTTTGGTTGGGTTTTTTTATCAAAGATGTAATTTAGAAGATTTTGGAGTTCTTAGGCTTGAATCCGATGCAAAATAGGTGTTTTGATGTTGTGTTGTTTTGAGCATTCCGAAGATTTGAACAAGTTTGGATGATGTTTTAGGATAGGTTGGCATGTTTGGTTGAGGTCCTGGGGGCTCGGGTGTGTTTCGGATGCTCAAGAGGCCATTGTTTGAATTTAGGAAATTGCAGAAAATGTTGCAGCAGCCCAGTTCTAGTTTCCTTCTTCGCGTTCGCGAAGAAGAGTTGGTGCTGGGGGAGGTTTAATGCTTCGCATTCGTAAAGCTTCTCCAGCGTTCGCGAAGCTGAGAGGCATTAAACCTACGCGTTCGCGAAGGAGTTCTCGCATTCGCGCAGGAGGAGGAAATTGTGCACCGCGTTCACGACTAGGGCATCGAGTTCGCGATGAAGGAAGGCTGGACCAAGTGAAGTTGTGCTTCTCAAATGCGATGGTCCTTCTGTGTTCGCGAAGAAGGAATACCTGGGCAGAAAATAAGATTTCAAAATCGAGGGTTATCCATTTTATTCAAAACATAAGCTTGGGAGCTCGGATTTGAGAGAGATTTTGAGGAATTTTTAGATATATCGATTGGGAAGATTCTAAACTCCCTTTTTCTTATAACACATTAATATAAACATGAATTCATCATTTAATTTAGGTATTTCTGTAAAAATTGGAAAAATTTGACATTGGATTTGAATAATTTTTATATGGTTAGACTCGTGAGAGTGTAAGGATTCTGGAAATGTAAATTTTACCCAATTCTGAGACGTGGTCCTCAGGGGTGTTTTGGTGATTTCACCTAATTTTGCGTATTAACTTAGAATTTAATTATTGAATTAGTTACTTGAAGTGTTATTTACAGTATGCAATTGACTTGAATATATTTGGGTCATTTGGAGTCAAGTACTCGTGGCAAGAGCGTGGTTTCGAGTTGATTTGAGCTTGTTCGAGGTAAGTGGATTGCGTAACCTTGTGTGAGGGACTTTTCCCTTAGGATTGATATATTTGATAATTGAAATGCCTTGTACGTAAGGTGACGAGTGCGTACTTGTGCTAATTGTTGGAAATCCGATTTTCATTAAGTAACTACTAGTATGTTTTCTTTTTTGTTTTGTTACTTGTACTATTTAAGCATGTGCTAGCTTAGGAAAGCATGTCTAAGTGATTAAATTGCTTTATTTGTTCAATTGCTTTACTTGAATTCTGTACAGCATGCTAGGTTAGACTATTTGATTGCCTTAATATGAAGTTTGATATTTATGAGCATCTCTCCTATTGTTATTGTGTATTTACATTGGGAATACGGATGTGGGATTTCGCTAGCTCCCCCTTGCATGTTTACATTTGGGACTATAGATGTGGGATTCCGGTAGATCCCCATGTACAGTTATATGGAACTACGGGAATGCACCCAGTAGATTCTCCAGTACTGGGTATTTATGTTTTGGACTATGAAACGGGGTTCCAGTAGATCCCCGTGTACTATGAGCTGGACTACGGGACGGTATACCGAGAGACTTATTGGATATCTATATTTGGGACTTCAGGACGGTATCCTGGAATATCCCCGATTGATATTATTGGAGTTGAGCTATATTTTCCTTCGGCGTTTACGTTGTTTCTAGGTAGTTGTTGTTGTTATTTATATCCTGTATTACTTTTACCGTTGTACATATTTATGCTCTTCTGCTCTACATTGTCGAATTATATCTTTTATTTAACCTCAGTAAGTCCCTAACCTTCCTCGTCACTCCTCAACCGAGGTTAGGCTTGGCACTTACTGAGTACTACTGTGGTGTACTCATGCCCTTTCTGTGCATGTTTTTCATGTGCAGATCTAGGTACTTCTACCCAGTCCTACCACCCCTGAGGTTAGGCGACTGCTCTAGCGACTTCGAGGTATATCTTCCGCATCCGCAGATCGAAGAGTCTCTTTCAATTCTTGTATTTAGTATTTAGCCCTCCTGTACTTTTTGTTCTTGTTAGACATTCCGGAGTTACAACTATGTAGTACTTCTAGCTTGTGATTCATGGGTTTCCGATTTCTGGGAGTATGTATTGGTTTTGAGAAGTTAAGTATTGTGTATGCCGAGCGACATTTTATATATCATTTATTTCGGTTATTTTTGGCTTTGATTATTTCTTCCGCAAGTTTTGTGTATGTTTCGCATCATTAGGCTTACTTAGTCGTAGAGACTAGGTACCGTCACGATAGTTCACGGAGGGCAAACTGGGGTCGTGACACTTATGATGCCTTGGTTATTTGGATAGAATGTTTTGTGATGCCTATATCTCGTTTTCCTAACTTATGTTCACTTTTTGCTTAATGCTTAATATGTTGCGGCTCCATGAATACTTGCATTAGTTTGAGAGTCAAAACGAGACCGTCCTCGGTAAGTCATTTGCCATGTGTGAAGTGGGATTTTTGTAGTCCATTGTAACGACCTAGCCGATCGTTTCATGAGTTACTACTCTGCTTCCCCCATTTCTATTTCTTTTTTCTTTTTTTATCTGTGTTATGTGGTATCGGGTTAGTCGATTCGAATCCAGAATGGTTTTGGGAAGGTTTGAGACACTTAGTCTCTCAAGTTGGTGTTAAGTTGGAAAAGTCAAACGGACTTTGACTTGTGAGCAAACAATCTCGGAAGTTTGTTTTTATGATCCGGATAGCTTCGGGGGGTGATTCGAGACTTAGGAGCGTGATCGAAATGTGTTTTGAAGGTTCAAAGTAGATTTAGGCTTGAATTTGAGAAAATGGATTTTTGGCATTTTCTGATTGAAAGTGGAAATTTTGATATCAGGGTCACAATCGAATTTCGGGAGTTCCAATAGTTTGTTTTGTCTTATGGAATGTGTGTGCAAAATTTCAGGTCATTCGGATGAGGTTTGCTTGACTTTTTGATCAAAGGCGGGACTCGAAAGTTTTTAGAGTTCTTAGGCTTGAATCCGTGGTTAATTTGATGTTTCGATGTTGTTTTAGGTGTTTAGAAGATTGGTACAAGTTTGGAAGGTGGTATATGACTTGCTCATGCTTTTGGTTGAGGTCCTAGAGGCCTCGGGGTAATTTCTTATAGTTGACGGGAGGTTTGTAATTAGAATTGGCAGCTGAAGTGCTAAGTTCCTCTCATAACCGCACCTGCGGGCCCGCAGAAGCTGAAATGAAGTCGCAAATGCGGCCAAGAGAGGGAAAGGTTAGAGCTGCATATACGGAACTTGGGCGTGCCTGCGATGGTGCATGTGCGAGGATTTGATAGCAGGTGCGGTGGCTGGGCGGATAAGTGAAATTCGGAGATGCGCACCTCGGACCACATGTGCGGTAATTGGACCGCAGATGCGGGTTTGCTGGGTCAGAACATATATACTTCACCCTTCACATATTTGGGTTATTTTTCATAACATTTCAAATGGGAAGAAGCTTTGAAGAGCAAATTTAAGGGAGAATTCAAGAGGGTTTCTTAGAGGTAAGGTCCTTGGTCCCTAAACTCATTTTTATGATGATTTTTAATGTTGTAAGTTTCAAATCTATGGGAAAATCAGTAGCAAATTGGGGGTTAGGTCTTGAATAATTGGAGACCTAAAATTAGGGATTTGAGGGGCCATTTGTGGTTAGATTCTGGTACTTTTGGTATGAATGAACTCGTGGGGAGATAAGGATTCTATTGATGTAAATTTTGTCGGATTTTGAGACCTGGGCCCGTAGTGTTGGGTTTGGTCAATTTCGGGATTTGTGTTGTAATTTGATTAATTTCGTATAGGTTGCACTCCTTTAGTATATATTGATGGTTATGAACTGACTTTGGTTAGATTTGAGGCATTTGAACGCCAAATGAAGAGGAAAGGGCGTTGCGGGCTAGAGTTTGTCTTGGCTTGAGGTATGTAACACTTCCAATCTTGGTTCTATGGGTTCGAAACCCTGAACTATATGTTCTACGATTATTATAAAGGTGACGCTATGCTAAGTGATGGGCGTATGGGCGTGCACTGTGGAAAAATGCATCCTGGATCATTCCAGAACATTTCTTAGTGGTTCTTTCTTACCTATATCTATGCTGTAATTATATGATCTAGTTGTCGAGCTGTAAATCATGCTGATTATCATGTTAAGGTTTTACACCGATGTTATCGAGATCCAAGAGGTTGTTTCTTGCTGTCATATCATTTATTTTACTGATATTCTGTACTCAGTCCTTTTCGTGCATATTATATCATGTCTCAGTCTCGATTATTACTATTTGCATTATTTTATTATTTATTGGGCTCGTATCATGACATTTGGAGCCCGTGTGTGAGACTAGTGAGTTATGACTGAGGGAGGCCGAGAGCTTGATATTAAGTGACAATATAAGATTGGGGTGCACACCGCGGCGAGATATTGAACAAGCCTTCGCTGGCTTTGTTATAGCGCTTGGGCTAGTGAGAGAAGCCCCACTGGAGTCTTTACACACCCAGTGAGTACAGGTAATGATATTGAGGGATAGATCTTCCCTGGACATGGATCTTGTCTGAAGTATTATACCAGGAGATGGATCTTCCCCGTGAGACTGGACTCTGTACTGGATGACTGCGGTCAGTGATGTATAGTCCGAGATGGATCTTCCCTAGGCCAGATGGCCATATACAGAATCGAGGGGTTGAGCACTTGTGAATGGAGGTTAATGGAACATTGATCATTGTTGATACCCAATTTTTTTCCATATATTTTATATGCAAATATACTTTCAAAATAATATATGTATGCATATATGAGCATGACTGAGTGTTTTATTATTTTTTCAGTCCTTAAAAGATTTTTTAAACCAATTTATTACACTATTTCAACAGTATAAAATCAATAATTATTTCCAAAAATTATCATTTTGTTGACTTGGTCATTATATTCTCATATTTATACCAAAATATAGTTAGGGTAATTTTTACATATTTTCCAAATTCATTTGGTATTTTTGAAAGATAAATTGCACTAAATTGTAATTTTAGTCTATTTTAAGATTTAATTGCGTTTACAATTATAAATTAATTCCAATATTTTTAATTTAATATTTACATATTATTTATTAATTTAGTACCTTTAATTTATTTTTAGAAATCATTTACTATTTTTGATAAAATAAAAAGGGAAAATGGCTATTTAAATACTGGCCCTATTCCATTTTAATTTTAGCCTAAAATCAGCCCCCAATTAACACAATTCCAATCTTAAATTGGACCGGCCCAATTCCTAAATTACTCGCCCCTAATCCAATTAATTCAACCTGTCTGGCTCCCTACTAAATATAGGTCGTTGATCAAAATGATAATCGGACACGATTCCCCATTTCCTTTTTAAATCATAAACACCCCCCAACCCTAACTCATTTCGACCAGGCAGCCGCCTTTGAATCATCTCATCTCTCAAACTCTCTCCAAGGTTCCATGAAACCCTAGTCCAACTCGTCTTTTCCGACCTCTGACTCACCGGAATCCATGGCCTCTCAGGCCATGGACGATCTATGGTCATCTCCTACTGCTCCTATATGGCTGACGTCGAAGGTTCGAGGCCAGACCTCAAAGGTCTTCAGTCAGATCTCCACCGACCCGAGGTGTCTGGCCATTTTCGGCCTGGCTCCGGCATATCCTAGCCTCTTGAGCCCGATTCCGGCCTTATCTGACTTAGATTGGACCCTTTCCAAGCCTTTCTCATTTTAGAGTTCATCTGAAACCCTAGCTATTCGAGGTTTTTCTCCGATTCTCTTTAAATATGTGTGTATCCATGCCTGTTTTTTGAGTTTTCAAAAGGTTTCACGACTTTCTTTTAAAAAAGTACTTTCAAAGTCGTTTCTTTTTGCTTTAGGGTTTTCTGAAATGTTCAAAATATTTCTCTGACTCTTTGTCTTCTTTCCTTTGTGTCAATCTGTCTATGTTATTGTTCTTATGTTCTCTTTTCTATCTCTCATGTTTTTCTCCTATGTTCTTATGTTTGCCTTGTTATGCATGTTTATCTATTGTGCTCCGATATTTCTTCTATTGGGTCCTATATCATGCTTTCACACGTTTATCATATGTGTTCGTGTACCCCTGTGTTCCTTTAACTGTATTTTCTACTAAACTTTTGGTTCTCTATTTACCTTCTTTTGGGACGCTATTTGAATGCTTTCTAGACATATTTCATCTACTGTTTCCTTAAGTTTGTACTACCTCTTTGTCTTCTGATTTTGTTTAAATTCTAAGCTTTCCTTGAAACATGTTCTTCATGTTCCAAATCAGCTTGTGCACTATGTTTGATTCGAACCTGCTATTTTACCTGTTTGTTTTCTCATGAGTCTCTGGAAGAGACCTCTGAGCCTGTCTCAGTTATTTATCTTTTCTGTATTCGATTCGAGTCGAAAACCCTAGGATTTGTGGGGGGTTGGCGAGTTTAGGGTTCTATTTGGAGCCCTGGACTCTCTCAAACTCATTTTGTACCTATGTATTGAATTTGAAACTCTTTGTTTATGACTCTGAATTCGTCTATACTAGGCTCTTCTGATTAGCATGGCAGTTCTTCTTATATGTGTTTGTTAAACTTTTCAAAAGGCTTTCCAACTTATGATTGAATCAGAATCCTCTTTTTTTGGGGTTAATTGATTGTCACTGATTCTTCTTAAGTAAAACCTTTTCTTCACCTTTCTGATTGGGTTCATTCACACCAAGTATTTGGACTTCTGGTTTCGTGGCTGTTAATTGATTCTCTTTCCTTAATTACACAACCGTGTAGTGTCAAAACCTTTCCCTTAAATAAGTATGATGTATTTACCCCTCTTGTACTGCTTTGAAAAGAGTTTGATTAATTTGTTTCCTTAATTAGTTATGCCCGTTTGAATCTGAATCCCTTAATTAAGGGAATTTTTCGTGTAATTGATTTGCAATCAGGTTTCAAAATTATTTCTTACCTTGTTTCTGCCTGCTTTCTACACTATAAATACATGGCTCCTTAACACAAGGCACACATATTTTTAACAATCACACACACTCTTAAACCACAATCACACTTCTCCTCTGAACTTATAGTATTCTTTCTTTTTGTCTGTACTTTGGATTTTACAAGATACTGCTTCTCTTTACTTGCTTCTTTGAAACCGGTATGTCCTAAAATTAATTTCAGCATCACCCCCAATGTGTTTATTTACAGTCCTTGTATCCATGTACACTTTCTACTCTTTGTGAAGTGTAACCTCTGATTTGAAGTGCCTACATGCTATTGCTTGTTTCTCTTCCTTATAAGCAATTACTCCCTACCTCATCCCCCCTATGTGTTTGTGAGTGGGGACTTAGGGCATGGAAACAAAGATTGGTGTCTATGATATAAGTTTTGAGTCCCCTAACCCTGTAGTGGGATGGAAGGTGTACCAGCATATCCCGTTGCTTGGTATGCCCCTTTGCCTGCCCTTTCCTTGTACCTTGTTGCTAATATAAAATCCCTATACCCCCAATCCCCTATGTGTGTTTAGTTAAGGTTTAGCCTGGCAGTATCAAAATTGTTGTCCAAGGCTGAACCTGACCTTCAAACAGGTCTTAACTCCCAACTCTGAAGCTAACAGACTGGTCAGGGGTGTGCCAGCATCCCAATTGTTGGGCATGACCACCAGCCAGCCATTTTTGTCCCCAATTCCCCTCTATTGCACTTACACACATTCTTAGACTCTAAGTTCTGCCCTCTTCCTATGAGCCTTGCCTTGGGACCTTGAGTTCCCTCTGAACTTGGACATTTGAGGGTTGGCCCTTCCATACTGCACTATAATTCTACAATAATATTTGGGATGTAAGCATTGCCTGGAGTTCATGAAACTCCTTGGACCTTTGACACATCCCAGATAAGAGAAAGGCTTTGGAAAATCTGGTCCTTGGAAGTTGGTTTATTCCATATGTCAGACTAGGAGTCTGAATTAGGCTCTCCTTCGTTGGAATTTTAATTTCTGATGTATTTTGTTCATTCTGGATTCATTCAAGTTGTAATAATGTGTAATAACTACGGGGTGTATAGTAAAATGGGGGAGGGAATCTCATGTTATGCATGTGTGGTAGCTATCATGCCTTAGGTTTACTTCTGCAATTATAATTTGTTCATTATTTCATATAGAAATCTTGCCTATAAGTTGATCATTGTTGCATATAGAAATCCTGCCTATAAGTTGATCATTATTGCATTAGAGATCATGCCTATAAGTTGTTCATTATTGCATTAGAAATCATGCATATAAGTTGTTCATTCTTGCATTAGAAATCATGCCTATAAGTTGTTCATTGTTGCATATAGAAATCCTGCCTATAAGTTGATCATTTGTATTAGAAATCATGTCTATAGGTTTCTGCGCATACACACATTAGGCAAATAGTCTATAGGTTAAAATAACAAAACACACTCTAGATACTATGTTTATAGGACTCCTTCACTTTTACAAATGTTTTAAAATCAATCACGCTTGGAAAGCATGCTTATAGGGATAACTAAATTAATATGAATCGTCTAACTCGTTTACAAGTCTAAAATCACTAGTAAAAATGTCGTTTAATATCTGCAGATTTTGTTTCTTAAATCAGTAATCTTCTTTAAAAATCAGCATGCCTTTATGTAAATATTAGATACCAATTCCAAGTCTCATCTAGGCAAACCTGTAGGTGATTAATCGACTTTACCAGTCTTTAATAATTACAACCAGCAGGCAGGTCTAATTCGGATTTCTTATCTGAAAATATGTATTAAATCAGCCACCCTTCCTATGTTAAGTCTAATTAAAGACCTAACTAGTATCTATAAGACATGCTAAGCAATCTCTTCCTTTAAATGCGTAGGCCTATTTGAGCCTTTAACTGCTACTTGTTCTCCCTTAAGTGCGTATGTGTTTTGTTTGTCTCTTTAGATTTTTATCCCTTTAAATTCTGAAAAGGCCAACTCCCTCCCCTTAGGATTAGTAATCCCTAATGCCTCTAGGACTGATAGGATTGGGACATGTAATAGAATGCAATAAGCAACGATACTATTCCGCGCTTTAATACCTAAACGGGGATAGGAAAGGGTAGGTATGGATATGATGACCACGTGATAACACCACGTGTATAAACGGTCACCGGGCGTTGTGTGAAGTGATCCATATTATTTGTAAACCTAGGACCCCCTTCCCTTGATTTGTTTATTTTTGGCATATTTCAGAACTTTCAAGATGTTTTCCTCCAAAACTCGTGCTCTTCCTGTTTCTTCAAACTTTAATTTACTTGCAAACTTTAATTTATCATAGTTGATCCTTTATCTGCTTATTTGTTACTTTTACTTGAAGTCATAATTATAACATGGCCGGGAACCACACTAGTGGGTCTTGATGGGTGCCTAACACCTTCCCTTTGAGACAATTTCTAGCCCTTACCCAAACTCTGGTTTTCCAACTCAGAGAACCCCTTTTAGTGTCCTAATGCACTTAATCATTAGGTGGAGACTCTTCAACCTCCAATTCTAACCCAAACCCCAAAAGGGAAAAGAGTTCTCCTCCCAAAATATCGTAAACCCGATTTCTTAAGAAAAAGGGGGAGTCGACAGCATGGCGACTCTCCTGAGGATTTTTAGGCTTTTACCACTATATGTTATATGTGACTTTATTTCTTCTTTATTGCTTTTATTTAATGTCTTTATTAGAAACTGACTTGGTTTTTTGTTTTGTTTTCTTTTATGCTTGTACTGCTTTCCTTCAATATTGTTGTAATCGTGAGAAACTATTGTAATCATTACTTTATGAACGTGCAAATAAAACATGGCACAATAATAACTGTCAAAGAATAAGAATTTCCAACAGTTGCACGGCATCAACCTTCGTGCTTTTACTCTCGTCCTCACCCCAAGCAATCGAATAAAATGCACGGCATCACCCTTCGTGCTTTCCCTCACATAGCTCTCATTTCATGGCACGGAATGACCCTTCGTGCAAATATAGTCAAATCAGATCACGGAATGTCCTTTCGTGCATAAATAGTCAAAACATAGCACGGAATGACCCTTCGTGCAAATATAATCAAAAATGGCACGGAATGACCCTTCGTGCATTATCACTCTTCCTCACCCAAACAGCAATCACAACCAAACGGGCGAGAGAAATAAACGATAATAAGAAATGTCCCGGCAAGAGGAAAGCACAAGTAACAACTAAATCCCCGACAAGGGAACAATAACAACAACTTTCACATCCCGGCAAGGAAGATATTCAATATACTCAAACCGTCCCGGTAAGGGATTAATCACAACTCTTTCCAATACTTTCATCTCCTACGCAATAGTATTTTTATCGTTCGAGCCAACGCTCCAAAGTATTAATATTTCATAATTTATCCTCAAACTTTTCGCATTATGTAGAAATCATTAATTAGCTTGGAAGAGTTCCAAAATATACTAAAAACAAGTATAAACAAAGACCCATGGTCATGCTAGACTACGGTGCATACATACTCGTCACCATGCATATACACCGCACTCGATAATTTAGCAAATAGCAATTTATGATACTCTAATCCTATTCCCTCGAGCCAAAGTTAGATCAAACACTTACCTCGGTCCGAAAATAGCAATCAAGTCTCTAACACAGCCTTTCCTCTAGAATCCAACTGCGAAACAATGATATCTAGGCACAATTAATTCAATAATATCAATTGAGGCTCAACAACATAATCACATAGCCTAGAAATGAATTTCCTATCATTCTTCCAAAAATACCAAAATCCGACACCGGGCCCACATGGTCCAAACTCGAGGCTCGGACCAAAATCCAATCACCCATAACCCCACGAGTTCAAATATGCAATTTGTTTCAAGATTCGACCCCAAATTGAGGTTGAATCACCCAAAATTCCCAAAGCCCTAGTTCTACCCAAAACCCCTAGTCTCCACTTTGATTTCACGTTTTTAGGCCTAGAATCTAGTGATTAGTTGATGAAATGAAGAGAAAGCGAGGTTAGGAACACTTACCTATGAAGTTATGGAGGAAGGTTTCTTCAAATTTCGTTTATGGGGTGTGGGGAAGAAGATGGGTTTTGACAAAGTGATAAAATTCCCGTGCTCCTGTTCTATTTTTTTTTTAAAAAATCACTGAGGGGTTTTAACCCTACGCGATCGCGAGATACATAATGCAATCACGGAGAAGGAAAACTGGAAGCTTCGCGATCGCGTGAATGCATACAAGATCGCGTATAAGGGACTACTGGGCTACGCGAACGCGGGAAGCGATCGGCGAACGCGAAGGAGGGAATACCAAAGCAGTGCGATCGCAAGCCTAAGGACGCGATCGCGTAGAACAAAAGTTCTGAGCAAGAGTTGCAGAAAAATCTGCCAACCTTTCCAAGTCCAAAACCCCCGATACCTACCCGAAACTCACCCGAGCCCTCGGGGCTCCAAACCAAATATGCACACTGACTTAAAAACATCATACGAACTTGCTCGAGTGATCAAATCGCCAAAATAACATCAAAATCAAAGAATTAAACCCCAAAACTCATGATTTTCGTTTCAAAGTTTATAAACTTCCAACTTTAGCCATTTAGGTATGAAACACGTCAAACGACGTCCGATTTCGACCAAACTTCACAGAAAGCGTTTAACGCATATTTAAGACCTGTACCAGGCGTCGGAACCAAAATACGAGCCCGATACCTATATTTTCCAACTCATTTTCATTTCCATTTTTCCTTAATAATTTCAGAAACAATTTAACAGAAAAATTCTTTTACTCGGGTTCTGGACCGCGGACTTCAACTCCGGGCACACGCCCGAGTCCCATATTTTTCTACGGACCTCCCGGGACCGTCACATCACCGGTCCCGATCCGTTTACCCAAAATGTTGACCAAAGTCAACTATATCAATATTAATATCAAAATTCTTCAATTTTTTCACATAATTCACATATTTCAACATAAAAACTTTTCGGCTTCGCGACCGGACTGCGCACGCAAATCGAGGTAACCAAAAGCAAGGTTTCCAACGCCTCGGAAAAGCAGAAAAGGGAGAAATACGATGATGACCACTTTAGGTCGTCACATTCTCCACCTCTAAACCAATCGTTCGTCCTCGAACGGACAAAATAAAGAAGTACCTGAGTCAGGAAATAGATGAGGGTAACGGCTCCGCATATCAGACTCGGGCTCCCAGGTCGATGCCTCAGGAGGCTGACCTCCCCACTGAACACGCACTGAAGGAAAACTCTTCGACCTCAACTGTGGAACTTGCCGGTCTAGAATAGCTATCGGCTCCTCCTTGTAGGACAGATCCTTGTCCAACTGGACAGTGCTGAAATCTAACACGTGGGTAGGATCGCCGTGATACCTCTGAAGCATAGACACATGAATAACTGGATGAACGACTGACAAGCTAGGTGGCAAGGCAAGTCTATAAGCCACATCTCCCACTCGATCAAGAATCTCAAATGGGCCAATGAACCTAGGGCTAAGCTTTCCCTTCTTCCCAAATCTCATCACGCCCTTCATAGGCGATACACGGAGCAATACTCGCTCGCCAACCATGAAAGCTACATCTCGAACCTTGCGATCCGCGTAACTCTTTTGCCGCGACTGAGCCGAACGAAGCCTTCCCTGAATGATCTTGACCTTATCCAAGGCCTCCTGGACTAAATCTGTACCCAATAAACGAGCCTCTCCCGGCTCAAACCATCTGACTGGAAACTGACATCGCCTACCATACAATACCTCATAAGGAGCCATCTGAATGCCGGACTGGTAGATGTTGTTGTAGGCAAACTCTGCTAAAGGTAGAAACTGATCCCAAGAGCCTCCAAAATGAATAACACAGGCTCGGAGCATATCCTCTAATATATGAATAGTCCTCTCGGACTGACCATCTGTCTGAGGATGGAATGATATACTCAACTGAACATGGGTGCCTAACTCCTGCTGAACTGCTCTCCAAAAGAGCGACATAAACTATGTACCTCGGTCCGAAATGATAGATGTTGGCACCCCATGAAGGCGAACAATCTCTCGGATGTAGATATCAGCTAGTCTCTCTGATGAATAGGTGATGGAAACAGGGTCACCGGAAGTCCAGTAATGAAGTCCATAGTAATGCTCTCCCACTTCAACTCAGGAAGCTCGATCCTCTGAAACACACCACCAGGCCTCTGATGCTCATACTTGACCTGCTGACAATTCAAACATCGAGCCACATATGCAACAATGTCCTTCTTCATCCTACGCCACCAATAATGCTGTCGTAAGTCCTGATACATCTTCGCGGTGCCCGGGTGAATAGAATACCGAGAACTATGGGCCTCCGCTAAGATCAACTCTCGAATCCCATCGAAATTGGGCACACATACTCGCCCCTGCAACCGCAAAACACCATCCTCATCTAAAGTCACCCTCGTGGCACCTCCACGCTGCACAGTGTCTTTCAGGACACAAAAATGAGGATCCTCAAACTGCCGATCACGGATACGCTCCAATAATGAAAAACGAGTGACCGTACAAGCTAAAACTCGGCTAGGCTCAGAAATGTCCAACCTCACAAACCGATTGGCCAAGGCCTGAATATCAAAAGCAAGTGGTCTATGGCTAACCGGAACATAAGAAAGACTACCCATGCTGGCTGGCTTCCTACTCAATGCATCCGCCACCACATTAGCTCTCCCCGGGTGGTACAAAATAGTAACATCATAATCCTTCAATAGCTCCAACCATCTCCGCTGTCTCAAGTTCAACTCTTTCTGCTTGAACAAGTATTGCAGACTCTTGTGGTCAGTGTACACCTCACACGTCACACCATATATGTAATGCCTCCAAATCTTCAACGCATGAACAATGGCTGCCAACTCTAGATCATGGATTGGGTAGTTCTTCTCGTGAAT
>MDKF010270416.1:0-14048 GCA_026770625.1 Nicotiana glauca
GTGATAACAAAACTATTTTATTTTATAATTTTGGGAGTAATTGTCGTGAGAGCAAAAATCACGTGCTCACAAGTAGTGGTGGTGAGGATAGATACATTTTCAACTTTCTCAGGGCATCGATGCATTCATCATTCCATTGCAGCCCGTGGTCTTTCCTTAGCACGTTGAAGAATTTATGGTATCTATCTGAGAATTGTGAAATGAACCTTGATAGGGCGGTTATTCGTCCCGTCAGTTTTGGCACCTGCTTTTTGCTTATCAGTGTCTCTGGTATTGCATTGATTTCCCTGATTTGATCCAGGTTGACCTTGATTCCCCTTTGTGACACTAGGAAACCAAGGAACTTTCCAAAAGTTACGCCGAAGGTGCATTTTTTGGGATTCAGTTTCATCCCATACTGCCTTAGTATTTCGAAGGCTTCCTGCAGATGACCAATGTGGTCTTCTTTCTTTGCCGACTTTACCAGTATATCATCGATTTAAACCTCCATGGCCTTATCGAGTTGTTCTTTGAACATCTTGGTGACTAACCTTTGATACATAGCCCCTACATTCCGAGACCGAATGGCATCATCTTATAGCAGTACGTCCCTTGATGGTGATGAAAGTGGTCTTTTCTTGATCTTTCTCAGCCATTAAAATTTAGTTATAGCCGGAGTAAGAATCCAAGAAGCTTAGCAGTTCGTGCCCTGCTGTTGCATCGATAAGTTGGTCGATGTTAGGTAACGGGAAGGAGTCCTTCGGGTATGCTTTGTTTAGATCGGTGAAATCAACACATATTCGCCATTTCCCGTTCTTCTTTTTGACCATGACCACATTGGCGATCCATTGGGGGTATTTCGATTCCCTGATTGAACCGTTGGCGAGTAGTTTATCAACCTCCTTCCTGACCTCCTTGTTTATTGCAGCGTTGAATTTTCTCCTTATCTGTCGCAACGGCGGATAAAGTAGGTCGACATTCAGCCTATGTGTGGTGATATCCATTGGGATTCCTGGCATATCTGAGTGGGAGAAAGCAAACAAATCATAATTGTTAGTTAAAAACTCACGATACCTACCTGGCTCCGAGAGGTTGTGTCCATTGTAAGCCCTTTTTATATTGTTGGTGTTAATTGGATGGCGTCGAGATCTTCTATGGTTGCCTTGCAAGCTTCTACAATGTACGGGTCTTTGATGGCCTCTACTTGTACATTGGGTTTGGTGCCCAACATAGTTGACTGCTATGCTTCCGCACTCGCCCCTTTTAGTTATTTGGTGTGCATACAATCTTAGGCAATTCGGTAGAATTCTTGGGTGGTACGTGGCTCGCCTTGGATGCTGAATATACCCCACAAAGTGGGAAATATGATTACTTGATAGAAGCTTGAGGGGACGGCTCGCATGGCGTGTATCCATGGTCGTCCTATGATGGCGTTATAAGTCGTTTCCTAGTTCATGATGTGGAATGTTGTTTCCAAGGTGACCCCACCTACCAGGACATGCAACACTATTTCTCCAGATGTCCTCTCTACTGCATTATAAAAACTCGTTAGTGTTATACAACGCAGTATTATCCAATCCTCGAGCCTCATTTGCATGAGGACTCGCGGGTGAATAATACACACGTTACTTCCGTCATCCACCATGATTCTTTTTACATCGGTATTAATAATGTGTAAAGTTATAACTAAATCATCATAGTGAGGGAAAAACAAACCGTCGGTATCTGACTTATCGAAGATGATACTATCTTCGAGTTCGTCACACCGTTTGTGGGCGTTGTCCGTTTGAGTTTGTACGTGGTGCTGAACTTCACATGGTTGATTACCATATCATCGCTGCCGCCAATGATCATTTATATGCTACAGGCTGGCGATGGTGGCTTTGGAGGTCCTTGAGGTGGATCGCGCCCTCGAGCGAAGTTGGCCCGTCCTTTATCGCTTAGCAGTTCTTTCAAGTACCCTTGGTTTAGCATCCTAACTACTTCTTGCCGCAGATCTATGCAGTCTTCGGTCTTGTGTCCTCTTTCTTGGTGGAATTCACATAGGATGTTCGACCTTCTAGTGCATCGATCCGATTTCATCTTTTACGGCAACTGCACCTTCGTACCCAATTGTTCCAAGTTCGTACACTATCTCTTAAGGGGATACACAAAAATTATGAGCAGATAGTAGTGGAAGCACCCCTCTTTCGTTTCGGATGGGTGTAGTGTGTCGGGGCATGACATCCATATATGGCGGAGGGGGCGGGTTGGACGTTCGGACATATGGCTGATGCCTTTCTCAATTGAAACGTGGTGGTTGTCCCTTCACCCAATGTTACATCGATCTCTCCTTGTCTCTGTCTGTACATATGTTAATCGCTGAAGCGGGCCGTTCAGGTCATCCTCGTCTACCCTTACCTCGCGCAATAGGCATTGTGGATTTCTTCCCATTTGGTACTTCATGAGTCTACTGAGCAGTTTTTTGGTTGCCTTAGATCCGTTCCTGTTTAACCCATTTTGAAAGGCTGCTACTGCCATTTCTTCTCACATGTTCGATAGACTAATCCTTACTCTGTTGAATTGGGCCAGGAAATCTCGCCCCTCGCACGTTATTTGCTTGACGACGAAGATATCATTGACCCTAGCTTCGGCCTTCTTTGCCCTTGCGTGAGCAATGGCAAAGTTATCTGCCATTTCTTCGAATGTTGATATCGGCCGTGCCGATAGTTGGTAGTACCACGTCAACGCTCCACCTGTCAAAATCTCACTGAACTTTTTTATCAGTACTGACGATACCTGTTATTTTGATAGATCATTGCCCTTTACTGCAGTAACATAATGGATTAAGTGATCCTCTGGGTCCGTGGTCCCATCGTATATTTTCAAGTATGGTGGCATTTTGAAGGCCTTTGGAATAGAATGGGGAGCTGCCCCTTCGCTGTATGGTTGTTCGATGAATGGATCCACATCATGTTTCTGTAATATCTTCGGAGCGCCTTCCTTCATTTGGCCGCGAAGTATTTTTTTCTCATTTTAACATCTCTTCGATTTTCTTTAAGATGGCCATGAGTGCATTATCACCTGTATTAGTAACAGTTAGGGTGTTACCTGTTCGTGTAGCACTTGACTCATTGTTGGCAACTGCGATTTCCGTATGTGGTAAGTCTTCGACATCTCTTTGAGTGGGTTTCTCGAGCATGTTGCTCAAGGAACTCGTTAACCACTCTTCTAGCATCTTCTTGACTACCGGTGACGCTTCCCCTACCGTGGATGTTGAGGCTCCCCTTTCACGCAAGATTGTTAGATCCCTGTGTGGAAAAGGTGAGGTCTCTCCCTCCGGTGTAGTGCTAGGTATTGTATTCTTATTGTTTTCTCTACCGGCCTCGTTGAGGGAACTCAGGAGATAACTCGAGACATCTACTGCTCCATTTAGTGTTGCTGCCTTTTCCCGCCATTGTTGGTTCTTATAAAGTATGAGAAAAAATTGTTATCACTTTCAAGAATCTATATGAAAACTATGGTTTCAGTTATAAAAATCCCCACAGACAGCGCCAAATTGTTTGACTCAAAATATATATAAACCTCTTTGAACAAATCAATCAAATTTCTGCACCTGCTTTTTGCTGATCAGTGTCTCTGGTATTGCATCGATTGACCTGATTTGATCCCATTTGACCTTGATTCCCCTTTGTGACACTAGGAAACCAAGGAACTTTCCATAAGTTACGTCGAACGTGCATTTTTCGGGATTCAGTTTCATCCCATATTGCCTTAGTATTTCTAAGGCTTCCTGCAGATGACCAATGGGGTCTTCTTTCTTTGCCGACTTCACCAGTATATCGTCGATGTAAACCTTTATGGTCTTACCGAGTTGTTCTTTAAACATCTTGGTGACTAACCTTTGATAAGTGGCCCCTACATTCCAAGCCCGAATGGCATCATCTTATAACAGTACGTCCCTTGATGGGTGATGAAAGTTGTTTTTTCTTGATCTTCCTCGGCCATTAGAATTTTGTTATAGTCGGAGTAACCATCCAAGAAGCTTAGCAGTTCGTGTCCTGTTGTTGCATCGATAAGTTGGTCGATGTGAGGTAACGGGAAGGAGTCCTTCGGGCATGCTTTGTTTAGATCGATGAAATCAACACACATTCTCCATTTCCCATTCTTCTTTTTGACCATGACCACATTGGCGATCCATTGGGGGTATTTCGATTCCCTGATGGAACCGTTGGCGAGTAGTTTATCAACCTCCTCGTTGACCACCTCGTTTATTGCAGCATTGAATTTTATCCTTATCTGTCGCACCAGCGAATAAAGTGGGTCGACGTTCAGCCTAGGTGTAGTGATATCCATTGGGATTCCTGGCATATCTGAGTGGGAGAAAGCAAACAAATCAGAATTGTTAGTTAAAAACTCACGATACCTACCTGGCTCCGAGAGGTTGTGTCTAATGTAAGCCTTTTTTATGCTGTTGGGTGTTGTCCAATTGGATGGGGTCGAGATCTTCTACGGTTGCCTTGCAAGCTTCTACAATGTCCGGGTCTTTGGTGGCCTCTACCTGTACGTCGTGTTTGGTGCCCAACATGGCTAACTACTATGCTTCCGCACTCGCCCCTTTTAGTTATTTGGTGTGTGTACAATCTTGGGAAATCCGGTAGCATTCTTGGGTGGTACGTGGCTCGCCTCGGATGCTGAATATACCTTACGAAGTGGGAAATGTGATTACTTGATAGAAGCTTGAGGGGACGGCTCGCATGGCGTGTATCCATGATCGTCCTATGATGGCATTATAAGTCGTTTCCTGGTTCATGATGTGGAATGTTGTTTCCAAGGAGACCCCACATGCCAGGACAAACAACACTATTTTTCCAGATGTCCGCTCTACTGCATTATTAAAACTCGTTAGTGTTATGCAACACGGTATTATCTTATCCTCGAGCCTCATTTGCATGAGGATTCGTGGGTTAATAATACACGCGCCACTTCCGTCATCCACCATGATTCTTTTTACATCGGTATTAGTGATGCGTAAAGTTATAACTAAAGCATCATAGTGAGGGAAAGACAACCCGTCGGTATTTGACTTATCGAAGATGATACTATCTTCGAGGTCGTCATACCATTTGTGGGCGATTGTCCGTTTGAGTTTGTGCGTGGTGGTGAACTTCACATGGTTGATTACCGTATCATCACTGCCGCCAATGATCATTTGTATGGTACAGGCTGGTGATGGCGGCTTTGGAGGTCCTTGAGGTAGATCGCGCCCTCGAGCGAAGTTGGCCCGTCCTTTATCGCTTAGCAGTTCTTTCAGGTACCCTTGGTTTAGCATCCTAACTACTTCTTGCCGCAGACCTATGCAGTCTTCATACTTGTGTCCTCTTTCTTGGTGGAATTCACATAGAACATTCGACCTCCTGGTGCTTGGATCCGATTTCATCTTCTGTGGCCGCTGCACCTTCGTACCAAGTTTTTCCAGTGCGTACACTATCTCTGAAGGGGAGACACAAAACTTATGAGCAGATAGTACTGGAATCATACCTTTTTTGTTTTGGAGGGGTGTAGTGTGTCGGGGCATGACATCCATATATCGCGGAGGGGGCGGGTTGGACGTTCAGACATATGGCTAATGCCTTTCTCAATTGAAACGTGGTGGTTGGTCCCTTCGCTCAATGTTACATCGATCTCTCCTTGCCTCTGTCTGGACACATGTTAATCGCTGAAACGGGCCGTTTAGGTCATCCTCGTCCACCCTTACCTCGCGCAATAGGCGTTGTGGATTTTTTCCCATTTGGTACTTCATGAGTCTACTGAGTAGTTTTTTGGTTTCCTTAGATCTGTTCCTGTTTAACCCATTTTGAAAGGTTGCTACTTCCATTCCATCTCACAAGTTCGATAGACTAATCCTTACTCTGTTGAATCGGGCCAGGAAATCTCGCCCCTCGCACGTCGTTTTCCTGATGGCGAAGATATCATTGACCCTAGCTTCAGCCTTCTTTGCCCCCGCATGAGCGGTGGCGAAGTTATCTGCCATTTCTTTGAATGTTGATATCGATCGTGCCGGTAGTTGGTAGTATCACGTCAACGCTCCACCTGTCAAAATCTCACCGAACCTTTTTAGTAGCACTGACGATACCTGTTATTTTGATAGATCATTGCCCTTTACTGCAGTAATGTAATGGATTAAGTGATCCTCTGGGTCCGTGGTCCCATCGTATATTTTCAAGTATGGTGGCATTTTGAAGGCCTTTGGAATAGAATGGGGAGCTACCCCTTTGTTGTATGGCTGTTTGACGAATCGACCCACATCATGTTTCGGTAATAGCTTCGGAGCGCCTGGTATTTTGTCAACCCTCTCCTGATGTTCCTTCATTTGGCCGAGAAGTATTTTGTTCTCATTTTAACATCTCTTTCATTTTATTTAAGATGGCCATGAGTGCATAGTCACCTGTATTAGTATTCGGGTGTTACCTGTTCGTGTAGCGCTTGACTCATCGTTGGCAACTGCGATTTTGGTAGGTGGTAAGTCTTCGACATCTCTTTGAGTGGGTTTCTCGAGCGTGTTGCTCAAGGCACTCGTTAACCACTCTTCTAGAAGCTTCTTGACTGCTGGCGGTACTTCCCCTGCTGCGGTTGTTGAGGCTCCCCTTTCACGCAAGATTGTTAGATCCTTGTGCGGAAAAGGTGAGGTCTCTCCCTCCGATGTAGTGCTAGGTATTGTATTCTTATTGTTTTCTCTACTGGCCTCATTGAGGGAACTCGGAAGATTACTTGAGATATTTGTTGCTGCCTTTAGCCTCGCTTCCCCTTTTCCCGCCATTGTTGGTTCTTATGAAGTATGAGTAAAAATAGTTATCACTTTCAAGAATCTATATAAAACTATGGTTTCAGTTATAAAAATCACCACAGACAGAGCCAAATTGTTTAACTCAAAAGATATATAAACCTCTTTGAATAAATCAATCTAAAGATTAAGGGGTAAATCTTATCTAAGTATAATAAATACTAGAGAAAGTAAGTGATGAAGATATGATCGTCCATAGATTTCCTTTCGTTCTCAAATAATGTTTTTTCTTACAGAGTTTCCTTGGTCCCCTTTACAAAGCTCTTTGTCCTCTTTATATACTAGAGAGAGACTCTTCTAAGTTGTTAGAAACAAACTACCAAGAATATTTGATGGAATATTCTCGATGTCCCCTAATAGGCTTAAAATACTACAAGGGTCGTACAACCTCTTCTTTTGTCCTAAGGTCGCCTCTTTCGGGACGTCGACTCGAGGGTACCCAGTCGTTTGTCTTACTTGTCATAGGTCGTAGTTGGTCAAATTTGGACCTATACACTGTCCATAAATTACATTTGTGTATATGTCCTTTAAATATTTAAATAATACCAATACTTCAAAACCACATAAGAAAACTCTATGTCTGTGTGTGTGTGTGTGTGTGTGTGTGTGTGTATATATATATATATATGAAAGAATTACAAAAAAATACATATGACTTCACACCATAACAAAAAATGGCCCATGTTTTTAAGTTTTACTCCATGTAACCCATATTATGCATATTTTGAAAACAGTAGCTCTTGCAAATTCAAAATATGTTTTCTTACAACCATTGCTTCGAAAAGCTATTGAGTTAAATCTGCATTCTCACAACTATTGTTTTCACTCTCTCTTCTTCTCACACCTTTTATATATGCTTCAATGGGTCGTCCGCCATTACTGCTTCTCCCCCTCTATATGTTACCTGATTGTAATGTAAATAAAATTAAAGAGTATAAGTCTACCATTGAAGGCCATCTAAAGCTTTGCTTTCGAAAATAGAATTTTTTGAGTTTGTTAGTTGTTTGGATTGGGTGTTGTTCAAAATGATTGAAAATATCAATAGGAGTTTAAAATTTAAACTTGAAATGATTTGGAGTAGATTTAAGTTAAATTACAGAAACGACGCAAGTAAGAAGACGAAGTCAGTTTTTTGTATAATTACGTATAATCTTGTATAATAGTGTATATGGCTGTATAAACACATCATATACACTATAATACATTTTTATACACCTTTATACAAGCTTCTGAAGATAAACTTCTTCCACGATTTTCAGTTGCAATTCTGATTCAAAACCATTCCAAATCTCCATTAAATGACTTCAAATTTTATATACAACCTCCTTATACTATTTCTAACAAATCTAGTTAACACCCACTCTAAATTTCTCACAAAAACAAATTTGAAATTTAAACCCACATATTTAAGCTTGTTAAAAATTTAATTTTACCACCTAAATGAATTTGATTTTTGAACTAATATTTGAGTCACATTTACTGATTCAAAATTAACTTAAAAGCTCGAGCAATCTTTTTTAAAAATTAAATAGTAATTTTGAGAACCAATTGGAGTGGGATGTTGAATATTTACCTATTATTTTTTGGCTAGTTGGTCGTAAATTATTATATGTACTATAAAATTGAAAAGTAGAGAACCCAATTATTCTTATGTGAAATTTTATATATATATATATATATGATATTTTTCTGAAATGTTTCTAGTTCCTAAATGAATGGAGTATATCTTTCCTTTCTCAAATAAATGTGATTGACAAAACAGAGAATTCTTTTGAAAACAGTCACTCATAATTTGGGAGATATTAATTCGCGGAAACATTTTGTTCCAAATGGGCATGTAGGGACTAGGGATCAAGATGGGGAAATAAAAAATAAGTGCTATAAGACCAAAATCATACTATTATTACCGGCCAACATTATTTAGCTGAAGAAGTTGCTCTACAGCGGCTGAAACCATTTAAAAGCGTAAAATAGTAAGCCCCACAAAGTAAAATAGAATAGTTTGAGACAAAGTAACTCCCATTCACTTATCTACATGGTATCCCACTAATGCCTGCACTCACTCTTTTCCAGCAATTTGCTCATCTCTTAATCGTCTATTCTGTGGCTGCAAGAACTGCTCCACCTTCCACCTGATATATAATCAACAGACTCATCAAATCAGCAATACTAGAATATTAGAATGTATAAGAATTATATTCGTTTACTACTAGATACTTTGAGGAAAATACAGGAAGATGCAACTGGCTCTCACAAATCATTAACAGAATTAAGCAAGTGAAAATACTATGTTTAAAATGTCATTACCCAAATTGACGCTGATTATAAGATAATTATTAATGGAAATTAAAATTTTAAGAAACCATGAGTCCACTTGCTGTGGAGGGCACGAGAAGCCCAGATGCTCCAGTAAGGAGGTGTGAGCGGCTGGTTGTGGAGGGCACGAGAAGAAGTAGAGGGCGACCTAAGAAGTATTAGGGAGAAGTGATCAGGCAGGATATGACAAAACTTCAAATTTCCAAGGACATAACACTTAATAGAAAGTTGTAGAGGTCGAGTATTATGGTTGTAGGCTAGGAGGTAGTTGAGTCTCGCGTTACTTTGTACCGTTCTGACCCTAGTCTGGTAAGGTTTTAGTCTAAAATAACTAGGGGCATTGCCATGTCTTAATACTTTCTCTTTTCGGTGCAAGATCTATTTACTGGCCATCATTTCTGCCCTGTATTTTTCTTCTGCAATTTATTTTCCTATTTTTCCTATTATCTTTATGGTGAAACTAATATTCTCTCCTTTTGTTTTTCTTATTATTTTTAGTCAAGGGTCTTTCGGAAACAGCCTATCTACGCCTTCGGGGTAGGGATAAAGTCTACGTACATACTACCCTCCCCATATCCCACTCGTGAAATTGTATTGGGTCGTTGTTGTTGTTGAGTCCACTTGCTACACACTTTAATTGCCAAGTATGGGTTCATGTGACCTGTAAAAGCACTAATGACTAAGTGATTCAACAGTCAAATGCAATTGTTGCTCCCACACATGGGAAAAATATCCTGCTTTATATATATATATATATATATATATAGAGTATCTCTTGTGATAAACATAATAGTTAAGGCCCGGAACAACATCCACTGTAACTTGCCAATCCATGATACTGATCTAATGCGAAAACTGAGTGCACTAATCGTCATGTTAAAAATCAGGATCACATTACGTGGAATGTGTGACACTGGTTTCTGAGAGCCCCATAAGATAAATCTTTCTCGTATCTAGAATTATTCATCCACCATATAGAGGAACAAATTAAGGACCTACCAAACAATAATTTCTCATCTCGGACCATCATAAAAATTAAAAAATTATGAATAATCTGCAGATATGTTAAATACATCACTAACCATAAATTTTGCGCCCCATATTTCTTCATCGGTAGCAGGAACGGCAGTGATCTTGTTTCTGGGGTGCTCATAGCTTCTCAATTCTCCAACTGCTGTGGAGAAGAAACACCCTAGAAAACAATCCAGTACACAAGAACTATTATACTCTTAAGAAACTAATACAAATAAAGAACAAGTCGGTGTTAATTTTGGGTGGATATGCCAGATTCAGTTTTCATTGAGGCAGTCTTTATCGACGTCATTTTCTCAAATTAATTGATTCACATGTCCAATTGGACATGACAACTCTAAAAAACATATCTAGCTCATTATGCATCCCGCTTGATGATGGACCAATAACCACCTAAAGCACAAGAAATAATTTGCCAACTCACCTTGAGGGAACGACGCAAGTGATTTGCCACAAGCACCTTTCAGCAAATTGGCATCATTGGCGAAGGCCACATATCCGTCAGCAGTGATTCCCCAATAGAGAGATACCTTACCGAATTGATCCTGCCACAAAGATCCAGGATTAATTTGAACCTGTTACATATTTTATCCAAAATAAAAGGCGCTACCAAACAACTTCAAGGATCAAGATTCAGGGGCAGATCCAAAACAATGGTACCGAGTTCAACTTATATAAATCTATGTGTAAAATTTTGTTAAAGCTGCTACAAATATTAAACTCTATTGAATTTTAAATCCTGAATCGCCCCTCTCAAGATTCAACAGAACCTACTACTATATACAGGGCAATTTGGATAGGTAAAATGAACTTACCGTAGCTACAAACAATGTAGAAGTGGACTTGTCGAAAACGATAAATCCAAAATTGCCTTCAAGGTGACTAACGACATGACTGGGAGGATAAGGTGCCCGATCACGAAGAGCTTTGTATGCTTCAATTATCAATACCACCTCATTCGCAGACTTGGCAAGGCCATATTGTTGTCTCAAACTCCCTAAGTTGTCAAGAGATCCCTCAAACAAGCAAAAGATTTCATCCTTAACAGCAAATGACCTGCCATTTCCACACCAACTTAATCTTACAGGCCAATTTTACTTATAGTCACCGAACTTTACCCACTAATCACTATAATAATAAATTCACAATTTTTTTCTTCTTTATTGTCACATTCAAATAATTGAACTAGGTATATGTGAATTGCTCGGAAAATACAAATAAAGGAGGTCACATTCCACCGAGTAAAAATTTGATCATCCTTATACGACAATAAAAATTATTAAAATGAAAAAAGAAAAAATAATGACTCAAAATTGGACCCGTCCAGTGATTGTATTTTCAAACAAACTTTAAATCACAAGAATCTTGAAGCGTTCTGCAATTTGCTGCTTCAAATCCACGCAAGGTAATCCCTCCTGTCCACTTTAAGTGATTTTTTAGCCTTTTATTTTTGTAGTCTTTAATATTTAATTTTTTCGGATATCAAGAAGGAATTAATTTCTTTTTCCAAAATTGCCCTTGGAGTAAAGAGGCTAGGAGTAGTTTGTTATATTTTCAATGAGCAAATGAAGGTTAATATGGTCAGTTTGATTGTTAATTAATAATAAAAGATGAATTTTTTAATATGTGAAAAAAACCAAAAATTTACTTAAAGTTGACCGGATGGAGTAAATACTAGTAGTAATATTCTATTGATGAACTCCTAAAAAACATCCCAACTCGTTGACCAATGAAAGAACGGAAAAGGCCTAAAAATGCTACTCAACTTTTAGAAATGGTCTATTCATGTCATCCGTTATAAAAATGTTCATTTCATGCCACTGCCGTTAAAGAAATGGTTCATCCATGCCATTATTGACTAAAGGCAGTGGCATGGATGGGCCAAAGAAAAATTTAGCCGTTAGTCAATAATGGTATGAATGGACCATTTCTTTAACGGTAGTGACATGAAATGAGCATTTTTTTAACGGATGACATGGATAGACCATTTCTAAAAGTTGAGTGGCATTTTCGGGCTTTTTCCGATGAAAGAATTATTTAATTTTTTCTATGACAAAACTTAAATTACCACCTACTTTATATTTCTAAAAAAATATCTTGCATTAGCTGACAATATTTTATTTACTTTTTAACTTTTTTGTCTTTTCAAGTAAGTGACAGACCCTCCCACACTGCAACGTTGGTGAAGATAAAAAATCCAGATGGTGTCACAGGGAACACCAAGGTTTTTAGTGGAGGGTTCTACTTCCTCTTCCGTTCCAAAATAAATAATTTTTTTTTAGATATTTTTATATAAATTAAGAAATTCATCTTTTAATTATTAATTAGTAATAGAATTGATCATATTAGCCTTTATTATTTTACATAAACACTCCTAACATATATTCCAATACTATTTATTCCAAGAATAATATAAAAAAAACAATTAATTTATTATTAAAATCTAAAAAAATCACTTATTTTGGATTAAAAAAAAAAGCCAAAAAATCAAGGAGTAACAAATGTTAGCCATGCAATGCAAGTAAAGGGTGATAATAGGGCCAATAAATTCATGCTTTCATCATCTTCGATTAAACTGTCAGATCACATAATTAAACTCAAAACATATATCCAACAAAGGAAATGCTAAATCAGTAAACTTTGTTGGTATAGATAATTAGATATGGTTATCTACTTGGGCCATCCTGCAATTTAACGTGATCAACATGTCTTTAAAATCATCAATGGCTCAGAGCTCAGACATGTGATCAACGCCGACAAAATAATTCCTCACAAGCCCCTCAGTTTTCTGCTCCAGATACTCCTAATATTTTTTCCTTTTTTGTTTGGTATGTTTTTCTTCTATTTTTATAACGGGTTTTTTCTGTTTACCATTCTTTCAAAAAGCATCCTTTCATATTTAAAAATAATTTCAATTTCGAATTTTTCATTTTACTAATTTGTCTTTAATAACATAAATTTATAGCCACGACGCATTCAGAGGCATGAGTTAGTGATCACCGAAGTGAGTAGAAAATCATATGGTCTCATGCTAAATTTCCACAGTGAATAAGCGATTTCTTTTTGGTGGACAAAGTTACCTGAAGTATTGGTATCAAAAGAAAATTGGTGAAATGACAATCTTTCTTTTAAAAGCTCGTACCCAGACAAATAACTTCGCAAATAATGAAATGCGGTGATTGTCACTTTGGTACCTTGGCAGTGAAGCGGACTCATTCATGTGAGTATAGGCGAGTTGGACATGATCGTTGATCTGAATGGACACCGCCGAAGAATAAGTTTTAATGAAGCGGTTCACCAGAGCCTCCGCCGTTATCTTTGGTGACGGAGTCCGGCCTCCGGCTGCCACCAGCTCATCCGGCGGCGTCACAATCGAGCTGCTAAAAACGGCCAACATTTACAAAACCAACAAACCAAACAAAAATCAAAATTAACACTCTTTGGTGTTAAGAGAGTAGACACGAGGGAAGAGTAAGACGAGAAGCAAAGGAATTTATAATAGGAGATTATCAAGGACGTTTTGGTCATTTAAAACATGAAATTGTCTTTTGTGGGGGTTGGGGGTTTTTGAATTGGTTTTTTCCGCAAAGATGGAAGAAAGTACAACGCAAGAGTGGCACGTGAAGTGGGACCGAGAAATGAGTAATGATTCTAGGGGAAAAACAGTATACACAATTGTGTTTGCACCATATCACAAAAGAGTCCGGAACGTAATTAATAATTTTTTTAACATAAAATACATATTTAATGTTAAAAAAAAAATTAACTTTTCTACCTATTTTGCAGTATAATACTGTGAATTGCCTTAACGAAATTTCTGCCATTAAGGCAATTCGCAGTATATAACTGCGAAATAGGAGAATTCGCAGTTGTATACTGCGAAAATGGGCCCAGGTAT
>MU773209.1:31196-44343 GCA_026770625.1 Nicotiana glauca
GATCACCGCGCTCTAACTCACCTGGATCTGCACATAAAGTGCAGGGTGTACTATGAGTACTACCACCTCAGTAGTAACAGAAATAACTAAGGAACTGAGCAGTAGTGACGAGCTAAGTAGAATAGTCCAATTATTATTTTCACAGTTTAAAAATAAACAGGTAAATTCTATAACTCAGTAAATACCACAAAGAAATTTAACAGATAAATGCAGCAACAACAAAAGTAGATGCAACTTCACAGCAATGTCACTCAATTTCTCAGCACTCAACACTCAACACTCAACACCCAACACTCAATACACTCAACACTCTGCACTCACTGGGGGTGTGTACAGACTCCGGAGGGGCTCCCAAAGCCCAAGCACTAAGCACGGACAACTCATGTGCCATCATATCAATACCTGGATCCGCACGATAACTCACGTGCTATGCGGATAACTCACGTGCTATGGTATCAATACCTGGACCCACACGGTCAACTCATGTGCTACGCGGACAACTCACGCGCTATGGTATTAATATCCTCACAACCAGGCCCTCGGCCTCACTCAATACTGTACCTCATTAGCCTCACCATCCTCAACAAATAAGAGGACACAACCCACATCAAGTATCACAACATAGTAGCAAATAATAGAGATAGAGGTAGACATGTACAACAATTTCTATGACTGAGTACAAATAATGTGAGCATGAATAGAGCCTAAGCATGATCTTTAACATGAAGGCAAACGAGTTCAATAACAAATAAACACATAACCACAAATAATAGCTATTAGGCCTCGCAGCCTCACGGAACGGACCAAGTCTCAATCCCTCGAGGTATACATCCACACGCCCGTCACCTAGCGTGGGTTTCACCTCCAAACAATCACTTGATGTCAAATTCTCCGGGTTGATACCCTTAAAGCCAGAGTTAAAACTGTTACTTACCTCAATAGCATAAAATCCTACTACGGGATGCCCTCGTCTCTGGAATCGGTCTCCAAAAGCTCTGAATCTAACTATAATCAGATTAATACCAACAACATGTGCTAAATAATCGAATTTCACAATAAAAACTACAAAATATACCAAAAATCCGAAATCGACCAAAACCCGACCCCCGGGACCACATCTCGGAATCAATAAAAAATGACAGAATAATAATCCATGTTCTCTCCCGAGTCTAACCATATAAAATTTGTCAAAATCGGACTCCGTTTGGTCCCTCAAATCCTCACTTAAAACTCTCTAAAACTCAAACCCTAACTCCCTCAATTTCACTTTGAAATCATCAAAAAAATCTGAAAAACAAAGATGGATTCATGAAATATAATCAAAACCGAGTAGAGAATACTTACCCCAATCCATATGATGAAAATCACCTCCAAAATCGCCCAAATACGAGTACCCCAACTCAAAATATAACCGAAAGAATAAACCCCAGTTTTATATTTTTCTACCAGCTATTCTGCCTCGTTTTTTGTGCCAAACAATTCTTAAACTCGTATTTTATGCCTCCAATAGATTCTTTGTGAAATTCTAATCAAGTTAGGCTTTTGAATAACTCCATTTGACCTTATAATGAATGAGATATGTAGGTTTTAATATTTGCAAATAGTGCAGATTTTTAAATACGCTGCTAGTGGCAATTTCGTAATTACTCTGAAAAATCTGACAACCTAATTTTTAGTAAAATGACCATAATATCCTCATACAATATCCAAATTTAATGATTCTTTTTTCTACAGGTCCCTAATTACGATACAGATCTAATTCTTCAATCAAAAACGCAATCAAAGCTTATTTGTTCAATATGATATCATTTATACTTGAAGAAACGAAGTCGAAACATAAGAAAAACAAGCACAACACAACCCAAACCTATCCAAAACTCACCCGAGGCACTCGGGACCTCAACCAATAATTCCAAAAAATCATATATCACTATCCGAACTTAGTCAAACCTCCGGAACACCCAAAACCACACCAAAATACCAAATCAACCTCGAATTTAAGCCTAAGAACTTCTAAACTTTCAATTTTTGCCAATTCAAGCCTAATTCTACCACGGACTTCCAAATTATATTTCTGACATACTCCTAAGTCTAAAATCAACCAACGAAGCTAATCGAATCATAAAAAATCCAAATCCAAATTTGTTTACTCATAAGTCAACTTCCAGTTGACTTTTCTAACTTAGCTTTCTAACTAAGAGACTAAATGATCATTTCACTCCAAAACTACTCCAAACCCAAACCTACCAACTTGATACAACTCAACACAGCTGAACAACACAATAAAAAATAGAAATGAGAGAAAAGGGGCTACAAATCTTAGAACGACTAATCGGGTCGTTACAAAGGGTAATTAGTTAAATCATGTAATTTCGCTTTTATTTTCACTGATTTAGTTTTGTTAAACTTTAATTGTAAAATGATAAAGGAAAAACTTACCCCAATCCATATGATGAAAATCACCTCCAAAATCGCCCAAATCCGAGCTCCCCAACTCAAAATATAACCGAAAGAACAAACCCCAGTGTTATATTTTTCTACCAGCTATTCTGCCTCGTTTTTTGTGCCAAACAATTCTTAAACACGTATTTTATGCCTCCAATAGATTTCTTGTAAAATTCTAATCAAGTTAGGCTTTTGAATCACTCAATTTGACCTTATAATTAATGAGATATATAGGTTTTAATATTTGCAAATAGTGCAGATTTTTAAATACGCTGCTAGTGGCAATTTCGTAATTACTCTGAAAAATCTGACAACCTAATTTTTAATAAAATGACCATAAAATTCTCATACTATATCCAAATTTAATGATTCTTTTTGATACAAGTCCCTAATTACGATACGGATCTAATGCTTCAATCAAAAACAAAATCGGAGCTTATTTCTTCAATATGATATCATTTATACTTGAAGAAACGACGTCGAAACATAAGAAAAACAAGCACCACACAACCCAAACCTATCCAAAACTCACCCGAGGAACTCGGGACCTCAACCAATAATTCCAAAAAAATCATATATCACTACCCGAACTTAGTCAAACCTCCGGAACATCCAAAACCACACCAAAATACCAAATCAACCTCGAATTCAAGCCTAAGAACTTCTAAACTTTCAATTTTTGTCAATTCAAGCCTAATTCTACCACGGACTTCCAAATTATATTCCTGACATACTCCTAAGTCTAAAATCAACCAACGAAGCTAATCGAATCATAAAAAATCCAAATCCAAATTTGTTTACTCATAAGTCAACTTCCAGTTGAATTTTCTAACTTAACTTTCTAACTAAGAGACTAAATGATCATTTCACTCCAAAACTACTCCAAACCCAAACCTACCAACTTGATACAACTCAACACAGCTGAACAACACAATAAAAAATAGAAATGAGAGAAAAGGGGCTACAAATCTTAGAACGACTAATCGGGTCGTTACAAAGGGTAATTAGTTAAATCATGTAATTTCGCTTTTATTTTCACTGATTTAGTTTTATTAAACTTTAATTGTAAAATGATAAAGGAAAAACTTACCCCAATCCATATGATGAAAATCACCTCCAAAATCGCCCAAATCCGAGCTCCCCAACTCAAAATATAACCGAAAGAACAAACCCCAGCTTTATATTTTTCTACCAGCTATTCTGCCTCGTTTTTTGTACCAAACAATTCTTAAACACGTATTTTATGCCTCCAATAGATTTCTTGTGAAATTCTAATCAAGTTAGGCTTTTGAATCACTCAATTTGACCTTATAATTAATGAGATATATAGGTTTTAATATTTACAAATAGTGCATATTTTTAAATACGCTGGTAGTGGCAATTTCGTAATTACTCTGAAAAATCTGACAACCTAATTTTTAATAAAATGACCATAAAATTCTCATACAATATCCAAATTTAATGATTCTTTTTGATACAAGTCCCTAATTACGATACGGATCTAATGCTTCAATCAAAAATAAAATCGGAGCTTATTTCTTCAATATGATATCATTTATACTTGAAGAAACGACGTCGAAACATAAGAAAAACAAGCACCACACAACCCAAACCTATCCAAAACTCACCCGAGGAACTCGGGACCTCAACCAATAATTCCAAAAAAATCATATATCACTACCCGAACTTAGTCAAACCTCCGGAACATCCAAAACCACACCAAAATACCAAATCAACCTCGAATTCAAGCCTAAGAACTTCTAAACTTTCAATTTTTGCCAATTCAAGCCTAATTCTACCACGGACTTCCAAATTATATTCCTGGCATACTCCTAAGTCTACAATCAACCAACGAAGCTAATCGAATAATAAAAAATCAAAATCCAAATTTGTTTTCTCATAAGTCAACTTCCAGTTGACTTTTCAAACTTAGCTTTCTAACTAAGAGACTAAATGATCATTTCACTCCAAAACTACTCCAAACCCAAACCTACCAACTTGATACAACTCAATACAGCTGAACAACACAATAAAAAAATATAAATGAGACAAAAGGGGCTACAAATCTTAGAACGACTAACCGGGTCGTTACAAAGGGTAATTAGTTAAATCATGTAATTTCGCTTTTATTTTCACTGATTTAGTTTTGTTAAACTTTAATTGTAAAATGATAAAGGAAAAACGTGAAATATTCGGTAACGTTGGCTTGCCTGGTGAGTGCAATGATACGCACTGTCACGGTCCCAAAGGTGGGAAATCCGGGTCGTGACAAGTTGGTATCAGAGCACTAGGTTGCCTAGGTCTCACAATTCATGAAAAGCTTGGTAGAGTCTGAGGATCGGTAGAGAGACGTCTTTGCTTATCCCCAGAGGCTACAGAGTTAGGAATAATTTCACTTCTATTCTTCTCTATCATGCGGTTTCAAATCAAAAAATGGTTACAAATTAAACGGATTCGAAAAGAAATCAGAAAAAGAGATTTAAAGTTAATCAAGACAACTAAAACGAAAATCTGAAACTTAAAATGACTTAAATAAAAAAACAAACACTACAAACGAACAAACCAAACTTAATCACAAGAGAAAACTAGAAAGCACGACACATCACGAATATCAAACAACTAATGAAAGAAAAGGAAATCCTAAATTCAGAACTTGTGCTTTTCCTAAATTCATTAGGAGAAAATTAATTAGAGAGGGGTAGAAGAAAGAGAATGGGACCAGATGGTAAAATAATAAAATATAAACAAAAAAAAAGTGAAGAAAACTTACCGATTCAAAACTGAACTGGACTGACCTTCCAAATTAAACTGCAAAATAAGGTTAATCATATGTTCCTTGACAAGAACAGACAAATAACATTATTTCGCGATGAAATTGGTAAACTAAAACTTCATGAGACAGGACCCTTGATCTTGCCTGCGTTATTTCAATTTTTGGCTTTTAGGGCCTAAACCTTTGATTTGATATTCGAACCTCTCCGGAGGTGTTTGAAGGAAACTGAGTTGGTATTTACAATGAGGGACGGAAAGAGGTCTTAGGGTGTTGATTTGGGGTCGAACAGAGGCGGCAGCGCCAACGGGGAAATTTGGGCGACGCTAGGAATTTGATCTTTGATCTAAAATTCGAGCAGTTATGGAAGGATTTGAGAGGAGTTGTTTGGGGATTTGGGATGTGGAAGTGGAGGAGAGTGCTTGGTGTTAGTTTAGGGTCAATTTGTGGTGGCACCGCCACCGGTGGTGGTGGATCTCTGGGCGGTGGCTAGGGTTTGTTGTCTCTGAAGAAGGAATTGGGAGAGACGAGTGAGGGGTAGGGGGTTGTTTGAACAGTTATATACCTGAACGACCTCACTTCCCAGCCGTTGGATAAGAAAAACCTCGATTGAGACTAGGCTTGGCACTTATTGGGCACCGCTGTGGTGTACTCATACAATTTCCTGCACATGTTTTCCATGTGCAAATCTAGATACCTCTTTCCAGCCTCATTTCTAGTGAGTCGAGATGACAGTAGAGACTTCGAGGTATATCTACCGCGTCCGCAGACCTAGGAGTCCCTATCTACTCTTCCATGAGTTAAAGACTTTCTTGTATTTTTCTTCGTTGATAGATTCTGGAGTTTAGAAGCACTGTTTTCTTTCTTTAGCTTGTGACTCATGATATTCTGGGTTTCGGGAGCATTTATGTTTAGTTATAGAGTGATTATTGTATATGCCAAGCGGCATCTAAATCTCTTAATTAAAGTTACCAGTTAAATTGTTAGTTTTTCACGTTTTCATCTAAATTCCGCAAAGTGTTAGGCTTACCTAGCCGTAGAGACTAGGTGCCATCACGACGGTTCAGAGATGGAAAACTAGGGTCGTGACATATCTATATATAGATTTCATAATTTTAACTAAGAGGTCCTTTCGTTACTTCTTTTGAAGAAATTATAGATATATATACTACGAAAAAGACACTCACATCAGATTATTCAAATGGTGCCCACAACAATTTCACATGCAAAAACAAATGATGCCCCGCTACCCATTGTCAAATTTTAAAAACCCCTAGTCTTTGACTAACAATTCTTAAAGGTAGGTACTACTCCATTTATGTTACTATATAGTTTATAAAGGTTGGTTGAGCAACTAATAATCCATTAGAGCTCCAATTATTGTTACTGAGAGATCTGCTATACACTGGAAATAGATATGGACTCCTCAAGAATTAGGTTAACGGACGTTGATGATATGATGTTATGGGCGCGATGATCGAGTAACTCGGACCATCCGTTGGAATACTTTGATCTCGAAAGAAGAAGTGTTGACCTTCATCAAGGAAGTCTGTCTACCTCAGCATTGGCATCGATCGATATGCATCGATGACGCTCGATTAGACAAAGGAATAAAGTGTATTTTTAAATTGTTTATCTTAATTTATCCATCTTTACTCTTTGTCATTTACTGAGTAACAAATACACTGCAAAATACAAAATACAGAAAGGTTTAGCCTCTAATTCTTTCTTTCCTTCCACGTTAGCATTTTCCTTCTTTATGCTTAATTTCTTTTAAGGGAAAAGGGTCAAAATTATCCCTTTATTATTGTTTATTGATTGTTTGTGCCACTCGTTATACTTTTCGGCTATTCTTGTCTCTATCGTTAACAAAGTTTGCAAAATTACCCCTAACCCTAACGTTTCTCCATGGAAGCTAACCCCTCTAATATTTTGTCCATGTCAGCAGCCAAGTTAACAGGTCCCATCAAATAAAATGCCATGTCAGCATGGGAAGTAATTTAATCCTCAAATAAAATTGGTCAAGAGATGACACCATGTCATTCACCATAGAATGGGTCAAGTTTATGGGGTCATTCACTCACCCTTAATATTAATACCCGATTCCAACTTTAAATCCACCATTTTTTTAATCCATAGGCCATACCAGACCCATCTCCCTTACAAATTTTTTCTTCTATTTTTATTCCACCTTCTTCTCTTTTACTTTACATCTATTTCTTCCTCGTCAAATCACCATGTCAATTTCACCTCCTTCAGACCAATTTCAACCAGAACCAGAAAATCCAACAAACAATCTAGCCAAAATAAATTAACATGATTATATATGAATTTTTAGATTTTGAATTAAAAATCATGTATTCATTACTGTTGGGTCAGATTCAAGTAAGAGATTTGAAAGCCCATTATCAAAATTTAAAGCCTCATCCTGGATTGGGATTTTATGCATATGAGGTTGAGTTAAACTTTGAGGATTGATTCGCTAACTGTTATAGCACTGAAATTTTATAAAATCCAGTCGAAAATTAATTTTAAATATCGTTCATCGGCTTCACCATTGTTGAACTTTAAGATTTTTCATATTTGAAAATTTCTTTTGTAAGTTGTTCTAATATTGAATGGTCATAGGTTTGAAAATTATTTGTATCAATCATGTGAGAATTATTTCTTGAAAGATTCTGAGGGAGAATGAAGGATTTTTGTCTGTGTGAGTTGATTTGAATTTTTTGCTGAAGAACGAGGTTGCTGTTTGAATGACGAAACATGAAGAAGGATAAAGGAGACGAAGGGGAGAGCTACTACCGTAGAGGTTAGTTCTGCCCGCTGAAACCTTTTCGGCGAATGCCATAGTTTCCGGCAAGTTTGGTATGAGGTAAGGGAGAGAAGATGAGAGAATGGGTGGAGAGGTGAGGAGTGGATGGTCGTTTATGTTAGGGTTTTAATTCGGTGGGTCGATAACATGGCAGCTGACATGAAAACTGACATGGATAAAATTGACAGGGTCAGCTGCCACAGTGGAAGGACGTTAGGGTTAGGGGTATTTTTGCAATCTTTGTTAATGGTAGTGACAAGAATGGCCGAAAAGTATAACGAGTGGAACAAACAACCAATAAACAATAGTAGAGGAGTAATTTGACTCTTTTTCCTTCTTTTAATTTTTTTTTGTATTCTTTAATTTATTCTTTTCAAGTTAGTATTTTATTTTAGAATTTTTTTTGGTATTTCTCTAGCTTAGATATTATTTTTGAAGACTCTATTTTGACTATTGTAATATAATAAGTATATGTGATCTATCATGTAGTTTTATGTTTTTAAAAAATAGCATTATATTATTTTTATTTTTATTTTTTTAGTTATTTGAAACTAAAATATCATTTTTATAAATCTATTTATATTCCATTATAGTCATATATTTTTATTACCCATACATAGTAGATTTAAACAAAATATCACATAATACCCTGAACCAAAAAAAATGATTAACTAGAACAATCCCTGCACTAAACTCCTGCTATGTGCAAAATACGACCGGGGAAAAGACAAACTATGACCATGTTGGTCTGTTGTAGATAGCCTTACTTTGTATTTGTGCAAAATATTATTTTTGGGGTTTATACCTGTGACATCCTAGTCACACAACGACAACTTTTATGGTTGCGCACCTTAAATAAATAACATGAACTATTATTTTAAAAAAACTACATTTGCTTTTATTCAACCTTCCACTTTTCATTTTCGTAACCATAACCATGTTCTATGCCATAGTTCTTCACCTTCAAGAGAAAATCTTCCAATCCCTCTTTCAACATTGAAGCCTCCTTGTAGTTCATCCTCTCTATTGGACCCTTGAACCAACATTGAAGGCTCTCCAAATTCTTATTCTTTTCCTTGAGTTTGCTTTTCAAATTTAACGTAAAATCCAGCTGATCTTGCAAAGTATTGAGTTGTGTGTTAAGTGTTATAGAATTGGCTTTTTGGAACATCTCGACATACTTGTCATCAATGCCTGGTGATGATGGTAATGGAGGCCTTTCTTCGCCAACATATTTGTCAATGGTTTCATTTACATTTGGATGAACAAAAGAGTAAGGCTTGCTACCTATAGAGCAAGAGGAGAGAAATCAGTAATATAAAATAGAGCAAGAGGAGAGAAATCACCTAATCCACCGTCATAACACCTCCCACGCCAGGTATTTTTTTTATGATTCTTTAAAGTTACATGAGATTAATTATCATATGCAGAATCTTGGATTTGCATGTTTTATTTACATTTATGCTTAAAAATTTATATTTGTTGATGGTATATCATGTATATATAGATGACCCCAAAAAATGTAACTAGGCTTGTAATTACCTGGTGGAAACACAACAATGCCAACTTCAGCAGCCGTCATAACGGCAAGCTCATTTGCTTTCTTAAAGACACCATTTCGGCTTTTTGAAAAGTCACTTGTCGATTATTTTGATTTTCTATCTTCGCGAGACGAATAGTTTTGCGACCTTTAATCATTCTAGTACTCATCCTCAAGGATAATTATGATATAACTAGTATTTATTACTACGAATTACTATGTGATATGAATTTTGTAGTGCAGAAGCCTAGTATTTATAGCCTTTCCAGTATCTTTGGTTTTTCATTTTTGGTAGTTTATACAAATGAATCCAGTTCATTTTTGTGGTGTTCACATGTTATGAGGCAGGTAAATTTAGATACATAATCATAGTGGTGACTATACTTTTCATTTTTCAAAAGATTTTTAAAATTTACCTCTATAATATTGTAATGATCAAGTCAATTTTAAGGCCGAGGCCTGGACCAGTAGTGATTTGCTACATAAGAATATTAATATTTGATACTCTCTTAATAACATATCTTAATTTGGAAATGGATTAATAAGTATCCTAGTTTAGTTTACCATTATTTTCATTTATATTATCTTTTTTAGTTTTGAATTTTTGGTAATTTTCGAGTTGTTGTGGTATATTATGACATGTTTTTATTTATACTCTTTTTAGGTATTTTTAAATTTTGGTAATATTCGAGTTGTCGCGGAAGATTAAAACATGTTTCAATATTTCTAGTTCAGTTTACCATTGCTTTTCTTTACATTATTTTTGTTATTTTCCTACTTTTGGTAATGTTCAAGCTATCGCCCAAGATTATGACATGTTACAATATTTAGTGTCTACATCAAATGCGGAAATAAAGGATAAAGATAGAGGGGAGAATCATCGATTGCGAACGCCCTGCAACTACCTTCAATACTCCCGGAAAGAACTCTGGATCAACTCGAATCACTCAGCCTGAGACTGCCATGGATCTGCACACAAGGTGCAGGGAGTAAAGTGAGTACTTCCAACTCAGTGGTAATAGACATAACTAAAGTCTGAAGGTAAGAAAATACAAGAAATGAACAAGGTACTTTATATCTAGCAGTTCATATCTAAAACAGTGGAAACAGTATACAACAAATAATACAATTAAGGAATAATACATGACAGAATGCAACACATATAACGGTACAATCTAGTACCCGCTGCGGCGTGCAGCCCGCTCCACTTATTTAACGTCGACGGCACACACTGGGGGTGTGTACAGACTCTGGAGGGGCTCCTACAGTCCAAGCGCAATATCAGCAAGGTATTGGCATAAAACAGGCTCTCGGCCTCAATATCAATATATATATATATACTCGCTACGGCGTGTAGCCCGATCCATATCAAGAAATCATCCTCACTACAGGGTCCCCGACCTATCTCAGTCAAACAAGTCCACAGCTAATCGGGCGTGACATACTATAGGGATCTCAGCCCTCATATCCTTTTCATTTAAGGTTCATGTACAAAACACAGTTATTATATTATTTTTAATATTTGAAAAACTTGACTGAGAATTTATGTTATGCACACAAGTGAGGAAAACATATAAAAATCCCCTAAGGATACTACAGGTCGGCACAAGGCCCCTGTGATGACCCGACCCATTGTCACGTGAGTTAACGCCCTGTTTTTCCCCTTATTGTGTTGCTTCATGCTTCAATATCAGTATTAGAGACGATCGGGTGTAATTGAATTGGTTTTGGTTGAAAATAAAGCACATAGCCTCGTAGAAGGAAGCTTATTTTGGAAAAGTCAACCGAAAGTTGACTTGTGAGTTAGAGGGTTCGGAAGTGATTTTCGGTGGTTCGGTTAGCTTCGGGGGATGATTTGTGACTTAGGAATACGATCGGAATTGAATTTGGAGGTCCGGTGTAGAATTAGGCTTGAATTGGCGAAGTTGGAGTTTTGGCGAATTCTGGTTGATTGGTGAGATTTTGATTCGGGGGTCGGAATGGAATTCGAAGAGTTGCAGTAGCTTCGTTAGGTGATTTTGGGTATGTTTGCGAATTTTCAGGTCAATCGGATGTCGTTTGGTTGGGTTTTTGATCGAATGTGAGATTCGGAAGTTTTAATTGAACTTAGGCTTGAATCCGTCGTGATTTGATGATTTTTGTGTTAATGATAGTGTTTTTATTATTGGAACAAGTTCGAATGAGGTAATAGATCATATCTGTGTTTTTGGTTGAGGTCCCGGGGGCCTCGGGTTGAATTCGGGTGGTTGAACGAGAGAATTTGGAGTTTGAAGTTTTGCTGGTTTTGGGTTGCAGCAGGTATTTCCGCATCTACAGAAGAGAGACCGCAGATGCGTCTTTGCAGAAACAGAAAATTCTCCGCAGGTGCGAAATTTGGTGATTTCAGCAAGTTCCGCAGAAGCGGAAATTTATTCGCCAAAGCGAGTCCGCAGAAGCGGAAAAATAGTCGCAGAAGCGAAAGGGGCGACAGCTTGGAGGTTCCGTAGAAGCGGAACATTTTCCGCATATGCGAGTCCGCAGAAGCGGACTAGTAACTGCAGAAGCAGTTTTGGATGAGTTAAAGGAAAATCGCAAAAGCGGAAGTCGCATAAGCGACAATTACATCGCAGAAGCGAAAATGCTGAGTGTTTAATGAAACAGTGGGTTTCGATTTTCAGAAGTTAGAAAAAAATTTTAGGACTTCAGGAGAGGCGATTTTGGTCGATAATTGAGAGATATCGAAGGGATTCCATCAGGTATGAACTTGTAGCTTCAAATAATGTTGTTATGGTATAAAAATAAGGATTAAACACTGATAATTCAAGAAATTTAAAGGGTAAAAATATTGGTTAGGGATTGAAGCCTAAGAGAGACTAAATTGGTGATTTGAAGGGGCTATTGAACTCCGATTTGGGTGTTCTTAGTATGTACAGACTCGTGGTGAGATAAGGAATCCGTGAATGTTAATTTTGTAATTTTTCGAGAAGCGGGCTCGGGGCTCGGGTTTTGCTAGTTTCGAGATTTTTGTTATATTTCGATTGTTTTCGATTGGGTGTTGTCCCATTAGCATATTATGATATATTTGTACTGATTTTGGTTAGATTTGACGCGTGTGGAGGCCAATTTGATGGGCAAAGACGTCGCTAGCGAGGAATTTCACCGGTTCGATGTGAGTAATACTTGTGAATGATATTCTGAGGGTCTGAAACCTCGGATTTGCACATCATAGTGCTATATTGTGGTGACTTGCACGCTAGGTATGAGCGTGGGGTAGAGAACCGTTGGGGATTGTGACTTGGTCCGTCCCGGTTATTGATTTTACTACGTAATTGACTGAAAACTACTTGATGCTATCATGATTTGGGCTGATTGCCATGTTTTGGGCTTCATGCCGAATATTTGAATCCTTAAGGGATTGACATCACTGTTTTTGCATTGCATTGCATATTATTTGATCGCAGTCCAAGGTTCTAAATACTGTTTTGCAAACTCAACCATCTTTCTAAGTTTTGAAAACTTAAATGACATTTTAAATGTATTTCGGGCTGGAAACTTCTATTTTGCAGATGCCCAAGGGGCTCGCTATATTATTTTCTGGACT
>MU773209.1:45547-162296 GCA_026770625.1 Nicotiana glauca
TGTTAAGCTGTATCACTTTACTCATTTATGTTTAAATAATCTTAAAAGGAAGTGAATTGGGTTAGTTGGCTGGCCTTGTCTTCTCGAGAGGCGCCATCACGACCAGTGTGGTTTTGGGTCGTGACAAGTTAGTATCAGAGCCTAGGTTACTAGGTCTCACGAGTCATGAGCAGGGTTAGTAGAGTCTCGCGGATCGGCACGGAGACGTTTGAATTTATCCTCGAGAGGCTGCAGAACCTTTAGGAAAACTTCACTTTCTTGGAATTCTTATCGTGCGTACTTGATTCAGCTTGAGATATAATTCTTGAAATTCTTTCCACACGTCTGTATGCGCACGCAAGCGCTCAATAGTATATGTGCTTGGATGGCTTGTGATTCCCCGATCGAGGGACGAGATGTAATCTCCGTGAGTTCATGTTAGGCCAGTCAAGAGGACTTGAGGCCGGATCTTTGCCTATGGCTTGAGCACCAAGGTGCTGATTTTGTGAGTAGGTGTTATAAACTTATATGTTTAGTGTTGTCCCTAATTGTGGGAATGGCGGCTGGATAGCTACATAATGAGTATGGTACTGTGTAATGTGTCTATATGACTTGGTAATGAAGAAGAAGTCTGCAGGATAATAGATGAACTATTAGTGATTCGTTTTCTATTGTGATTCGTTGTGTAGCCCCAAGTTATGGGCGCGTGAATAATGTTTTCGTATTCCTAGTTGGGAAGTGTAGTACAATACATATGGCGGAATTAGTTCAGACTAAGGAAGACTTAATGGCTATGTTATATGTATGGCGGTGAAAGGTATACAAAAATATTGAGAAAATGTTCTTACTTGGTCTAATAGCCCAGATAATGGAGGATTGAAAGGTACTTTCTATACGATATGATTCAAATAGGTGCAACGTATGTCCATGTATCAATTTTAATAGTATAATACATATAGTATTAGGATTTATGTAACTGATATGCATTGCGATGCCTTGTCAAGTTGTGGATGTTTTTGTTAGGATGGTTTTGGTGATTCTTTGGCAGGTGGATAGGCTCAATTACAAAGGAAACTCTACCGAAATTTTTGAAAAAGATGTGGGGGCTTAGTAAAACTTTTGTCGCCTAGAGTGGGCTTAACTTTTGCGGAATGAATGAGAGAATTGCAAAGGAGTTATAATACTAGAAGATCCGTGTTTTCACAACTTGTAAATGACTTGAGTTTAATCTCACTATAATGTTGTGGTTTCATTAGGGTAAAATTATTAAGGATTTATTGAGCGTGTCCTGGTATTTGGCTTCGAGCCAAGTTGGGGATGCTGCTATTGATTAGCTGATTGCACTGTTAGGTACTATGTTGGTTTTGTCTCAAGTTATGTTGGCGGATCAGTTCTAGTCGCAGAAATTGAGCCGAGAATGGCACGTGTGAAGGAAAATTTTGATAAAGGTTATATGGTGCTTCGTAGATGTAAGAAGATACTGGGATGTTTTGAGCTGTTGTTGATAAATAATGCTCAGTGTATAGAGAAGAAAGATGGTTGTTTGTATATGTATGAAATCATGTTCTGCGGTGTCAGAATACTAATAAGGCATGAGTGGTTCCGTTCATTTAGGGCAGGTGAATTACAGCTGAATAAGAGTGTAAGACTCTCGAGAATGGTTTTACTATGTTCAAGATTTTGCATGTAACAATCAAGTGTCTTAAGTTTGTGTATGTAGCTAGAGACTGTGTTTTTATTAGAAAAGATCAAGACTTGTGGTACTTTGTGTTAATCATGGGATTCTACGTATCCGCATTTGGAAGGTAATGGTAAAAACTCCGATTTTATTTTTAGAATCATAATTATGTCACGCTAACATATACACAATCACGATGATATATTAAATCGCGCCTAAAGTCTCTTCTACGGATATTAAATTTAAATTGATAAAGTCTACAACTAGTTGTTTACTACGAGAACCACTCGATGAGATGGAAAATAATAAGGAATAACATGAGACAAACATTTGCAGCCACAAAACTAGGCAAGAATTATGCTGATGATTAAACTGCCCACGAGAAATATATATCTGATATTAACCCATTTCAATTGCTTATACCCACGGGCAATATATAGAATAATGAATACTACTTTACTGATGAAATAGACTAGTGTACAAAAGAATAGTGACATTTGAAGCAACATATAAGAAGCTTGGCATCTAAGATAATATACATTCATAACATTCATAATATTGTTAAGCTAAAGACTGTTGAACTAAATTTGTTAGGAACTGTTGAACACTAAAATTCTAATACAAGACAACTGACGACTAATATAAGGTAGATTACTATACTACTTTATGAAATGTTTTGATTTATTATACCCTTAAACTCTAAAGCCTACTTTACAACTTCAGATTTCGGAAAAGCTCCAAGCCAAACTAGATCTCCCATTGTAGCCATGTCAAACTTTGATTTATCAAAACACAAGGAGGAAAATCATATTTCAGTAAATGCCAAATCCAAGCAATATGTGTTAAATAAAGAAAGATACGTATATGAATTCAAGTAAAATACATGAGACCTATCACAATTTCAATCACTAAATCCTTTTCAAATCAAACTCATCATTACTGATTAGATAGATGCCATGGTTTAGGAATTAACTAAATCAAACTAAACGTTCTTCATATGTTCAAAACAAAATGGAAGTATATTCAGCCAATCACCTAAATGAATTTAGACAAAATAACCAACATTTCTTGCAAATCAAAGAAAAGTGCAGATTTGTGATGTGCACCTTGAGAGCAACAACTCTTGAATCTGAAACCGTTTTGGAAAAGAAACCTCGACGCGACAACCTCGAACGAGCTTCGACAAAGAATCAACAGAAACAGTCATCGAGACTCAATCGAAAAACTCAAACGATTAAGCTGGTACAAGTTCGGCATGATGATGCAACAACAAGTGCTATTTGCTCAAGTGGACTCTACTCGGTTGACATGTTCTAAAATCAGAGAACTTTGAAAGAGGAATCTCGAGCAGCAGCGACTTCAACAAACTCAACTCGACACCATTTACAAACCAAGATCGGAATATGAAACTAAAACTCGACCCTTCACTCACTCAATTTTCCTCTCCAATTTTCTGAAAACCTTGACGCAAAAGGAGCAGCGATGGAACAAGGGGTTCTTAGGTTAGGGAAGACGACGACAGAAAGGGGGGCCCTATTAAGTATAAGCTATGAAAGGCTGCTCGTTCAAGCGCGGAAGAAGAAGATCAGTGCTGGGTGGGGGGGGGGTGAAAGACTAAATCAAAAAGAAAAAAAAAAAGAAATTTAATAGGAGCCTGGATATGAATTTGTGATGGAAAAAGTATATGCATATTACTACATTCTAACTAAACTAGTAGCATTATTATGAAAAGAAACCACAGGAGATTTCAGCAGAAAAGCTCAATAGGGACACAGAATCAAAAGCATAAACTTCTAGATCTAATAGAATTAACAACTCAGGCACAGACGATCAAACGGTTAATGTTCACTCCTTCATATTTACACTTGATTATACCAATAGAGCGAGCTCACATGACTAAAAGAAGAGAGTCAGTTGTTTTGTACTCATCGAAGCGAATCGCATCGCTTAATCAATCAAAGAAATGAAACACGAAAAATCAAGTACTTTCAAACAAAGAAATTAATCAACTTGAGCGTCACCAAATGGACAGACACTCTGAATCTAGTGTAAGAATACTGCCTATTTATATGAGACTCAACGCAATCGAATACCAGTTCGGTGATCACAAACTCATATCAGAGTGCAGTCTCACATGTTCAAACCAAATAGATTTGGACCATAAACATTTAATAACGAAAGCAAAGAAAGAACACCATTAACAAAGGAAAATTAAACCCAACTAAACTCGGATGAGATATGGAAGATAGAAAGGAACCTGAAATTAGTAATGCTTTCAATAATAACAGAGGAATGCAAGGTTTTGCTCCGAAATTCCAACCGAAAACAGCAATAATAATCGACCCGGAATCGCGAAGCCCTGAGCAACAGCCTTTCAAACGAGCTTCATTTTTAACAAAAATTCTAGACGAGAAGAAGAGACTGAATATCTATATATTTTGTTTTTAAATAACAATCAAAAATCATTGGAGAAAGGACACTCAATGCATTTATATACCTCAGAATCTGACAAAAGAAGAAATCATATCCAAAGAAGAAAAATCAGAAAAAACTTTCCAAGCCTTAAAACTTTTCCTCTCCAGATTTTTTTAGCCCTCCCTAAAATCTTCTCTAGAAAATCCCCTTCTTAAGCAAAAATGGTCCCTTATATATCCAAACCCCAGATTCTTTCTTCCTCTTCAAGAAATCAGATAAGGCTCTCTTGTAAACGAGCACATAATGAATGTGAGGCTCGAATTGAATGAAATCGATCCGATGCCCCTCACTCATCCAACACCCATTTTCTAGAGCCTTCCAATCGTGTGAAATAGCTTGAAAACGGGCGAGTGAGGGAGGGAATCTTGTTGTTTTCAGAGGTCGTTACACCCATGTGGCAATAAGAGAGAAGAGGGGAGCACGTGAGGTGAGTTTTTGGGGTGAAATCGGGCGAGGCAGAGGGTGATTTGGCTTGCTTGGAAAAGAGGAGCAGTTGCTACGTTATTTGGGTCTATTGAGATTAGGGTTCTGTGTATTCTTTGAGAGTATTTTGGGCGAGTGGAGCGGGTAAGGGAAATGGTTCGGGCAGCAGGTGAAGCAATTGGGCTGGGGGTGACTTTGGACCGGTCTAGTTAAGTTTCTGCAAGATATAGATGAGTCATGGGGCAAACACGTTTGGGCTAGTGACATGGCCCAAAATTTGACTTCTTTAAAGTCTTTTCTTTTCTTCTTTCTTTTTTCCCGATTTTCCAAAAATTTCTTTTCTTTTCAAAATTAAATTAATTCTTAAATAAATTATCCTATAAATTCAAATGATTAATAATATACCCACAATTAATAATAAAGGAACAAATACCAAAATTCAAAATTAAAATTAAAAGGTGCAAAAATAAACCATTTTTTGTGATTTTTCCAATTCTTATAAAATAACTATTTCACTACTTAATTTAAAAATACAAAGTTAAATCCTAAATGCAAATGCAGCATATTTTTGTATTTTTCACTAATTAAATAAAATTAACATACACAGACAAATGAAAACAATTGACAAAGAATGCCCCAAAAATCTATAAAATTACAAATAATAAAAAGAAATTATTTTGTTTTGAAACTATGGGAGTAATTCATATAGGGAAAAAATTATGTGCTCACAACTGTCCCTCTTTGCTCGGAAACACGAAGAATTTTCGGGCAAAGATAAGTGAGCGGATACGAGCGATTTTTGCCTGTTTGAATACTCCGTGGGAAGCATTTTTGAAAGATTTTAATGCACCCTGCTTCCGGGTTGCCTACATATCCTTGGCTAAAAAGGAATTAGGTCAGTGTAGTTCCGGAAGGTCTGGTAGGTGGGACTACCATGAAGCTGTGATTTCACTGTTGTTGCTGCTGCTGCTGCTACTGCTTACTGAACCCCCTTATTACACCGTGTCAAAAATAAAAAGAAGCTATACTAAGCTTTGAGCTATGAATTACAAAAGATCTTATCTATATCTTCAAACTTGCTCTTGTGGTTCTTGTTGCCTTGTTGACTTGTATTCCTCCTGCGACATCCTTTTGTTGCTGTCTTGAATTTGTGATCTGAGATGTTTCCTTTTCTCCAAGTGGCTGCCAGACTGCTAACTGCTGACTACACTTTGCGATGTTTTCCTTTCTCCGGGTGATGCTTGACCGCTGAACTTGAATGTGTTCCCTTCTCTCTAGGTGGGCTCCTTATTACTGACTTGAAATGTATTCCTCTGTTCTCCAGGTGGGCTCCTGACTGCTAAAACTTGAAATGTATTCCTCTGTTCTCCAGGCGGGCTTCTGATTGCTAAAACTTGAAATATATTCCTCTGTTCTCCAGGCGGGCTCCTGATTTCAACAATATAACAAAGAAAATCTCTTGCCCCAGTTTGGTGGCTGGGCATCATATTACCAAACATTAATTAGAATCTGAAAGCTAAAACTTGAATTGTACTACCTCTATTTTTCAGGCGGGCTCCTGACTGCTAAAATTTGATATGTATATCTCTGTTCTCCAGGCGGGCTCCTGACTGCTAAAACTTGAACATATTCCTCTATTCTCCAAGCAGGCTCCTGATTGCAAGAACTTGAAATGTATTCCTCTGTTCTCCAGGCGGGCTCCTGACTGCTAAAACTTGAAATGTATACCTATGTTCTCTAGGAGGGCTCCTGATTTCAACAATACCACAAAGAAAATCTCCTACCCCAATTTGGTGGCTGGGCATCATACTACCAGATATTATTAAGAATTTGAAAACTAAAACTTGAATTGTACTACCTTTGTTCTTCTGGCGAGCTCCTGATCACTGAACTTGAAATGTGTATCTCTGTTCTCCAGGCGGGCTCCTCACTTTTAAAACTTGAAATGTATACCCCTGTTCTCCAGGCGGGCTCATGACTGCTAAAACTTAAACATATTCCTCTGTTCTCCGGGCGGGCTCCTGATTGCTAAAACTTGAAATGCATTCCTCTATTCTCCAGGGCGGCTCTTGACTGCTAACACTTGAAATGTATACCTCTATTCTCCAGGCGGGCTCCTGATTTCAACAATACAACAAAGAAAATCTCCTTCCCCAGTTTGGTGGCTGGGCATCATACTACCAGATATTATTAAGAATTTCAAAACTAAAACTTGAATTTTATTACCTCTATTCTTCAGGCGGGCTCCTGACCGCTGAACTTGAAATGTGTACCTTTATTCTCCAGGTGGGCTGCTAACTTTTAAAACTTGAAATTTATACCTCTGTTCTTGAGGCGGGCTCCAGACTGCTAAAATTTGAAATGTATACCTCTGTTCTCCAGGTGGGCTCCTGACTGCTAAATCATGAAATGTGTACCTCTGTTCTCCGTGTGGGCTTCTGGTTGCTAAAACTTGAAATGTATTCCTCTGTTCTCCAAGCGGGCTCCTGACTGCTAAAACATGAAATGTATACCTCTGTTCTCCAGGCGGGCTCTTGATTTCAACAATACAACAAAGAAAATCTCCTGTCCTAGTTTGGTGGTTGGGCATCATACTACCAGATATTATTAAGAATTTGAAAACTAAAACTTGAATTGTATTACCTCAGTTCTTCAGGCGGGCTCCTGACCGCTAAAACTTGAAAAGTATTCCCCTGTTCTCCATGCGGGCTCCTGATTGATAAAACTTGAAATGTATTCCTCTGCTCTCCAGGCGGGCACCTGATTTCAACAATACAACAAAGAAAATCTCTTGCCCCAGTTTGATGGCTGGGCATCATATTACCAGACAATAATAAGAATCTGAAAGCTAAAACTTGAATTGTACTACCTCTGTTCTTCAGGCGGGCTCCTGACTGCTAAAACGTTAAATGTATACCTCTATTCTCTAAGTGGGCTCCTGACTGCTAAAACTTGAACGTATTCCTCTTTTCTCCAGGCGGGCTCCTGACTGCTAAAACATGAAATGTATACCTCTATTCTCCAGGCGGGCTCCTGATTTCAATAATACAACAAAGAAAATCTCCTGCCCCTGTTTCAATCAAAGAAAAATCTTGTCAGTTTAAAAACGGTGGTTAGTTGATGGAATTCTTGCTGACGATGTCTCTATTGCTGTGTTTTACTTTGACATGCTTCCCGATCTGACCCTGAACCGCTTAACTTTCTGACTGAATTTCAAACCCCATGACTTTTGATGACCCGAGTGTTCTATCCCATACTGTTGTTTTACATTTCTGACCCCTTTATCTGAACCTTTGCATCCAGTGGCCCTTTGTATCTTACTTTGCATCATGCCATCTTTGGTACGTTCTGGTCCCACTGTGCTTTTCAATTGGGAAATTGGTAGTGAGCCTTGACATCCTTTCTTCTTTGTTTTGCACATGATTGACATTGAAACATCTTAAAGAATAAACCTTAAAAGGAATGAAATGCAATGACCTTGAGAGTTAAGGATAAAGAGAATCCAAAACCGGACGACTTACAAAAAAGAACGCAGAGGAAAAGAGACTTATTTGAGTAGAACGACTAGTACCATTGATAATGACATGCATTTCGGACTAATCGGCCCAATCCGTCCCACCAATCAAGTTTCAATTGCCATGCTTTGTTGCCCCTAACTTGACAAAAGTCCTGAAGAGGTGTGGGATAGGCCTAGAGGGCGGCCATGCTTTCTTTTCCAACTTTGTAGCCTTCTTCACATCATCCCTTGTAATCTTGAACCCCATACCAAATGTACCCAGATTTTTACGCAGAGATACTAGTTGCACAATACCTTGCAAAGATGCACCCAAACCTTTACCCGGCACAAAACCATACTTCAGCATCTCATTTGCTACCATGCAGATCGGAGGTGATATCCTCGGCCTTGAAATGGATTTCCCTATAGGAATCTTTTCGACAGACATCGTTTCAGAAGTTTGATAAGCTACAGGTCCTTGATCATCTCCAGCCTTAATAAATGAAACAGATGAATCTTTATTAAAGGATAAATCCTCTTCCCCACGCACAACTATCTCTTGTTTGTCCCACTCAATTTTCAACATTTGATGTAACGATGATGGCACTGCCTCAGTCGCATGTATCCAAGGCCTACCCAATAACAAATTATACGGGGAAACCTCGTCTAGCACTTGAAATTTCATAGTCCCACTCAAATTTCAACATTTGATGTAACGACGATGGCACTGCCTCAACCGCATGTATCCAAGGCCTACCCAATAACAAATTATATGGGGCAACCTCGTCTAGCACTTGAATCTTCACACAGAAACTAATTGGCCCCATCATCAATTCAAGCGTTATATCTCCAGCAGAAACTTTTCCTTTCCCATCAAGACCTCGAACACCTACACTGCTCATGTGGATTCTTTCGATGTCGATCTTCAACTCTTGCAAAGTGGACAGAGGGCAAATATTTGCACTGGATCCATTATCCACCAATACTCTGGTGACAAAATAATTTACACACTTCACTGTGATGCACAGAGCTCGATCGTGTTGTGCACCCTCTATAGGAAGCTCATCATCCGCAAAAGTGATCCTATTTGCTTCGAAGATCCTGCCAACAATCTTTCCTAATTGATTTACTGTGATGTTATCAGGAACATGTGCCTCTTTCAGAATCTTCATTATGGCCCCACGATGTTCATCTGATTGTCTCAACAAAGATAGGAGAGAAATATTAGCTGGAGTTTTCCTTAATTGTTCAACAATGGAATAGTCTTGCACTTACATATTTCTCAAGAAATCTTTGACCTCCTCCTCGGTCACTGATTCCCTTACTGGAATTTGGCTACCCTTGAAGAGCTTGGCCATCTTTAGTTCTTTGGAAGTAAGACATCTTCTGAAATGATTCGATCCTCTAATCTTAACACATTCTTCCTCCACTTCTTTACCTTTGTGTGTCATTATTGCTCGTTTGCAGTTTCTCGGGACATCCTTTGCCTCAGCCGCTGGCAACTGAGTCATTGATTTAATAACAACAGGGGTAGCGGGAGACCCTTTCACAACTACAACAGTCTTGCTTGGCATCCCTAATACCACCAACTTCGGCTTTTTCTGACTTGCCCCGACACCATTTGAATACCCTTCTGCAAATATCACACGTTTTCTAGACAACTCCACTAGCTCCACAACCTTAGCAGGGTCTTCAATTTTAATAGGAGGCCCGAGATGAGGAGTGCACTAGTATGTTTCTGAGGTCTTGAATGTTGGTTTTGTACCATAGTATTGGGTGTTAGGAACTTTGAGCACGGTTTCACTAGAAGATAGAAGGATATTGGCATGGGGAGGAGCTGCAAAAATGGGAGCAGTTAATGACATGCTTGTATTGGCGAGTAGAGCGTGAAAAGGCTGGGGCAAGGTGCCAGGGTAGTTGTGGCAAGGGGTACAGCCTGGGTCATGTTGGGAGGAGAGTCCAACAGTATTGGGAGTCTGGGGTTATGATGTTGGTGGGACGGAAGCAGGACTTTCGATATAGTTGGTGGGGAATGAGGGTAGCGGGTGCCCACTAATCTAAGTCTGGTACATCTACGCTATCTGAAGTTTCAACCTTTGGGCCTCTTCTTTCAACTCAAATTCCGATTCGACAGCACCTATGTCCGATCCCTTACTAGTCATGGCTGTCTTACTGTTTGACCCAGCGTGCATGGGTGACTTGCTCGAATGCCACAAACTAACCACCTGCCTGAACTTAATATAACAAAATAAAGTCATCACGTTAGCGTTAGGGCATTTAACATAAGATAATCTCACTTTACGTGCAATACACCTAGCCACAGTTATCAGTTCTAAAATGACTTTGACGGTATAAAGGTCAGTTGGCATCATCCCAATTTGTTCACTTCAACCTCTCTTTTCTTTGCTTTTCTAGCACTTGCTTGCTTATTTTTCCTTCCTCTTTTTCCTTCTAATTATCGCTCTTTTTCTTCCTTCTCACTTCTCACCTCCCACAATTTTACCATCTTTTTTTTTCTCTCCTTTTCCTTTTTTCTTTTTCTTTTCTTTTCTTTTCTTTTCTTTTCTTTTAGTAAAAAAATAATTCGATCGAACCCTATGTAGGTTGCCTACGTATCATGACCCCGCATGAATCAGATCTTTGCGTAGTTCTGGAAGATCGAGAATAGAGTAAACAAACTGACATTTGTTTTTCTTTATGAGTGCTCTGATGAGAAAAGAGAAATAAAGAATTTTAATTTTCTAGACTTAATGTTCTATACCCTATTCCAAACTCAAGCTTAACGGGCATGTTTTTTTTTTTTTTTTAAACAAAAACTTTATGGGAAATTATTAGGGGAAAAATCCTACAAGAGAAAAATATTTTCAAATTTTTTTTTGAAATGAAGTCCAAACAATAAACCAAAAGAAAAATGCGTTGGAATTTCACTTGATATCCTGATGCAAGATTTGAAACAAGCAATGAAGAAGATAAAACAAAATATTTTTGGATTTCAATTTTGATTGCCTAAAGAAGAATTTATAATGATAATCAAGGATGAAATATGTTTTTTTTTCTATGTACAATATCCTAAAGTTCTAATCAAAATGAAAAGAACATTTTTTATATTTATTTTTCACTAATTTCCTAAAGAAACACATCAAAAGAAAATCTTTTTTGGATTTTGAAATTAACACCATAAAGAAAGCTTTTAAAGAAGTACTAAAAGAAAATTCTCTTTTTTTTTTTGAATTTTGGTCCTAATATACTAAAGGAAATATAAAAATAATTTATTTTAAGTCCTAGATATTAATTGCCTAAAGGAAGAACAACCTCAAATTTTTTTCATTTCTAGAACTAGTATTCTAAAGAAAACTTATAATGGAAATATAAAATGCAACATCTCCCTTTTTTTTGAAAAATTTTTGAATTACACCACACCTTGTCAAATATAAAATAAAAAGTACAATGACAAAACTTGACATCACTGAAAAGACAATATAAAAAAACATACTCAAAAATAACTAAAAATAAAAATAAAAATAAAAATAAATATCCTTAAACAACTCCTGAATGCAGCGGTCCTGGGGTATCTGTCGTGCTCAAACTCCGATCATTAAATCCACACCCTGTATGAGAAAACTTAAACCAACACTATGTGAGACAATAACATTCCCTATTAGACACATGCAAGACATGGTTGCGATTATTTTTGCAAAATAACTTATTTAGCCAAAAGGTGGCTAGAAGTGTAAAATTTGGCTAAGACCCCGCAAAGCCAAGAACCTAAGAGTTACTAGGAAGACTGGACCCTATGTGGGTTACCTACGTATTACGCCCCAAAAAACGAGAATCGGGTTTGCGTAGTTCGGACAGATTGGATACGGGCAAAAATTAAAAAACAACTAATTTGGAGAAAACATATTTTTTGCTTTTCTTGAAAAATGATGAAACATGCAAAATCTTTTTTGGTTTTTCTTTTCCCTTTTTTTTTGATTTGTTTTATTTTCTGAAAATGACGAAAAAGTGTAAACTCTTTTTTTGAATTTTTCATGTATTATTTGTCTTTTTCTTAATAAAACGTAACAAAAAATATAATTGGGCCCTACTTGATTTATTTTTACATTTCACCCTCTTTTTTCTTCTTTTTTTTCATTGTTTTTTTCTTTCTTTTTTACTTTTTTTCATTTGCCCTCAGCTATCACTGGTCCGCCAAATGATCCTTTTACCCTTGAATGAATGCAACATGTAGCACAAATGATGCATCAGGATGGTCTTTTATTTTTGGACACACCTGTCCTAGACGGACCCAATACCTGTATTGAGTCCCCTAAGTCAAATGCACATGATGAAAATAAGCGTTCCTACTAGAGATCCGGCATGAGGTTGAGTTATTCTAGGTTCAAATCTTGGGGTTTTGATCTAGACATGGGGTACCTAAGCGGACAACTGAGGACGAGGAGGGGGCGACGTATCGGGAGAACTAAAGTCTGCCAGGCCTTGTCGTTTGCCAAGTCTCGCTCTATTTGGTAAAATTTCTACAGAAAAAGCGGGCTACGTGAAAGTATGCACCATTTTCAGAAGAATCAGAAGGTGTGGCGTAAGAAAGCAATTATATACAATTCAACAATATTAAGGCGGTAAACAGATAGCATTTTAGCATAAAGGTTCACAAAAATACAATAATATCAACAATAAATAAGCCAAGTAAAAATCATAAAACAAGCTCGGATTCTTGAACACTGAACAAAAATTCTTGGTTCGTTCCCCAGCAGAGTCACCAGAGCTGTCACACCTCCTTTTTCACTACACCCCCGAAAGGGGGGTATAATAAAGGGATTTTTTTCCAACTTAAAGTGACAATCGAAACGGGATTATTTAAATAAAAATCAGAGTCGCCACTTGGAATAATTTACGGTATCCCAAGTCACCGGTTTAAATCCCGAATCGAGGAAAGTTGACTTTATTTACGGTATGTGAACACAGAAATCCGGGGAAGGAATTCTGTTAACCAGGGAGAAGATGTTAGGCACTTCCGAGTTCCGTGGTTCTAGAAAGGTCGCTTTGATCATACTTGGCTTATTAAAATTATCTAATTACTGATTTTAGAACCGATGTGCATTTACCTTTTACATCTTTTTAAATTAAGAAAATTATCTTGAAATGGGTTACGCGTATGTATACCCATTTGTTTGGCGCGTCAAAAATCGTGTCACGCGAACGTGTCCACAATTAATAACGCATTATTATTATTAAGAAAAATTTGGCCAAAGTTGCGCGAACGCATACTCCGATTTTATTTTTAGAATCGTAATTATGTTATGCGAACGTATACACAATCATGAAGGTATATTAAATCGCGCCTAGAGTTTAAATCGATAAACTCTACAACTAGTTGTTTTCTACGAGAACCACTCGATGAGCTGGAAAATAATAAGGAATAACATGAGACAAACATTTGCAGCCACAAAACTAGGCAAGAATTATGCTGATGAGTAAACTGCCCAAGAGAAATATAATATCTGATATTAACCCATTTCAATTGCTTATACCCACGGGCAATATATAGAATAATGAATACTACTTTACTGATGAAACAGACTAGTGTACAGCAGAATAGGGACATTTGAAGCAACATATAAGAAGCTTGGCATCTAAGACAATATACATTCATAACATTCATAATATTGTTAAGCTAAAGACTGTTGAACTAAATTTGTTAGGAACTGTTGAACAATAAAATTCTAATACAAGACAACTGGCAACTAATATAAGGTAGATTACTAGACTACTTTATGAAATGTTTTGATTTATTATACCTTTAAACTCTAGAGCCTATTTTACAACTTCAGATTTAAGAACAACTCCAAGCCAAACTAGATCTCACATTGTAGCCATGTCAAACTTTGATTTATCAAAACACAAGGAGGAAAATCATATTTCATTGGTAAATTCCAAAGCCAAGCAATATGTGTTAAATGAAGAAAGATACGTACATGAATTCAAGCTCAATATATGAGACTTATCACAATTTCAATCACTGAATCCTTTTCAAATCAAACTCATCATTACTGATTTGATAGACACCATGGTTTAGGAATTAACTAAATCAAACTAAACATTCTGCTTATGTTCAAAACAAGATGGAAGCATATTCAGCCAATCAGCTAAATGAATTTAGACAATTAACCAATGTTTCTTACAAATCAAAGAAAATTGCAGATTTGTGATGTGCACCTTGAGAGCAACAACTCTTGAATCTGAAACTGTTTTGGAACAGAAACCTCAATGCGACAACCTCGAACGGGCTTTGACAAAGAATTAACAGAAACAGTCGTCGAGACTCAATCGAAAAACTCGAAACTCGCCGAAAAACTCAAACGATTAAACTGGTACAAGTTCGGTATGATTATGCAATAGCAGGTGCTGTTTGCTCAAGTGGACTCTATTCGGTTGATATGTTCTAAAATCAGAGAACTTTTAAAGAGGAATCTCGGGCAGCAGCAACTTCAACTAACTCAACCCGATCCCCATATACAAACCAAGATCGGAATATGAAACTAAAACTCGACCCTTCACTCACTCAATTTTCCTCTCCAATTTTCTGAAAACCTTGACGCAGAAGGAGCAACGTGGAACAGGGGGTTCTTAGGTTAGGGAAGACGACAACAAAAAGGGGCCCTATTAAGTATAAGCCATGAAAGGCTGCTCGTTCAAGAGTGGAAGAAGAAGATCAGTGCTGGGTGGGGGGTGTGAAAGACTAAATCAAAAAGAACACAAAAAGCAATTTAACAGGAGCCTGGATATGAATTTTTGATGGACAAAGTATATGCATATTACTACATTCTAACTAAACTAGTAGCATCATTATGAAAAGAAACCACGGGAGATTTCAGCAGAAAAACTCAACAGGGACACACAATCAAAAGCTTAAACTTCCAGATCTAATAGAATTAAGGAGAAATGGCCTCCTGGCCATTTAAACTTGCATGGCTTTTGAAAGCCGATACACCAACTTACAAGTTTCCCATTTGAACACTCCAGCTAGTGATACCCTTGACTAATAAATACGTTGGACCGTTGACCATCTGTGCGTGTATCACACTTCTTCTAACGTGTCCGCCTAGTCAGTACTGAGCCAATTAAAACATTACACGTCAGACACCCAACCCTTTTACCATTCTCGTTTGCCTTTCTCTCTCTATCAGTGGAAAAACCCAAATCAAGAATTCATTTTTAACTCTACAGTTGAGCATTTTAGAGCTCATTCATCAATAAAAATGGCAACTTTAGTAAAAATCAAAAACCTCTTCGGGCTGTGGAGTTGAATAATAATAAAAAAGTGAAAATATTGTCAATTTCAATGGTAATCAAGAACCCATTTATTTTACAAAATGCTTCAAAAGGCAGCACTTCATCTCCCAAAAACATCACCCAAAATTAGTCACCGGAATTCACCTCAACGTGCTCTTCTTAAGCCATGTTGCAACTAACCGTTCAGCCCGGCATCTGCTGAGTCGAAAGAAAATCTACGGCTACATCTGAAGGCACACCTGATAATTGAATTTAGACCAAGTGCGCATATTAATGCACATAGCAGATCTGCTAGGATAATTATCATGTTGGTGTCAAAACTTGCTTCCTTGGAGTAACCATGAAATGAATTGCTTTCGTTATTACTTGGTGGAACATAATGAGTATTAGGTATTAGCCGCTCTGTACGATAAAAGAATTCCATTGTCCCAATCCAATTCTTGTATTACAGCAGCAAAAAGTAGGACATATGAACTGAAATCTGAAAGCCACTTTCTAAAAGGAACCAGAAATTAAAATGATCAATCAATTCTAGTACTGAAAATGGAACCAAAAATTAAAGGGATCAAACAATTCTTTCTCTGAAGAATATATTGGTTATGTGACATTTGTGATGGGAATGAAGCAGGGCAGTATAGAAAATAAGTGGTGGATGTTGTTGTGTTTATCTTGGATTTGCTTAGAGTATAAGGAAGGGATGAGACAAATAATGCCTAAATCAAAGCTGCCTATCTTTTTGGAAAACAAAGTGAGACTAGAGTACAGTATAATCTGAAGTAAAGTTCAAGAGAAAAAGGCAGCACTTCATCTCTTTTCAGCAAAAAAAGGAATCAAGTTATATATATTATTCACGCGCCTTTGTAGCGTGGTGTGCAACAAATTTAGCCATGTCAGCTGGGTCTCTTCTACATAAGCATAGTCAATGGTCAAATGTGTTTATTAGTTTTTATTGCATCAAGTTGGAGTGTTCAAATCGGAAACTTGTAAGTTGGTGTATCGGCTTTCAAAAGTCATGCAAGTTTAAATGGCCAGAAAGCCATTTCGACTAGAATTAATAACTCAGGCACAGAGGATCAAATGGTTAATGTTCACTCCTTCATGTTTACACTTGATTAGGCCAATAGAGCAAGCTCATATGACAAAAAGCAGAGAGTCAACTATTTTGAACTCATCGAAGCAAATCGCATCGCTCAATCAATCAAAGAAATGAAACACGAAACATCAAGTACTTTCAAACAAAGAAATCAATCAACTTGAGAGTCACCAAATGGACGGACATTCTGAATCTAGTGTAAGAATACTGCCCATTTATATGAGACTCTACGCAATCGAATACCAGTTCGGTGATCACAAACTCATATCAGACTGCAGTCTCACATGTTCAAACCAAACAGATTCGGACCATAAACATTTAAGAACGAAAGCAAAGAAAGAACTCCATTAACAAAGGAAAATTAAACCCAACTAAACTCGGATGAGATATGGAAGATAGAAAAGAACCTGAAATCAGTAATGCTTTCAATAATAATAGAGAAATTCAAGATTTTTGCTTCGAAATTCCAACCGAAAATAGCAACAATAATTGACCCGGAATCGTGAATCCTTGAGTAGCAGCCTTTCAAACGAGCTTCATTTTTAACAGAAATTCCAGACGAGTAGAAGAGAGTGAATATCCATATATTTTGTTTTTAAAAAACAATCAAAAACCATCAGAGAAAGGACACTCAATGCATTTATATCTCTCAGAATCTGACAAAAGAAGAAACCATATCCAACGAAGAAAAATAAGAATAAACTTTCCAAGCCTTAAAACTTATCCTCTCCAAATTTTTTTTAGCCCTCCAAAAAATATTCTCTAGAAAATCCCCTTCTTAATCGAAAATGGTCCCTTATATATCCAAACCCCAGATTCTTTCTTCCTATTCAAGAAATCGGATAAGACTCTCTTGAAAATGAGAACATGATAAATGTGAGGCTCAAATTGAGTGAAGTCGATTCGACGCCTCTCACTCATCTAACACCCATTTTCTAGAGCCTTCCAACCACATGAAATAGCTTGAAAATGGGCGAGTGATGGAGGGAATATTGTTATTGTCGCAGGTCGTTACACCCATGGGGCAATAGGAGAGAAGAGGGGAGCACGTGAGGTGAGTTTTTGGGGTGAAATCGGGCGAGGCGGAGGGTGATTTGGGTTGCTTGGAGAAGAGAAGTAGTGGATGCGTTATTTGGGTCTATTGAGATTAGGGTTATGTGTATTCTTTGAGAGTATTTTGGGCGAGTGGAGCGGGTAAGGGAAATGGGTCGGGCAGCAGGTGAGGCATTTGGGCTGGGGGTGACTTTGGGTCGGTCTGGTTAAGCTTATTCAAGATTTAGACGAGTCATGGGGAAAACACATTTGGGCTAGTGACATGGCCCAAAATTTGACTACTTTAAAGTTTTTTCTTTTCTTCTTTCTTTTTTCCCGATTTTCCAAAAATTTCTTTTCTTTTCAAAATTAAATTAATTCCTAAACAAATTATTCTACAAATTCAAATGATTAATAATAAAGCCACAATTAATAATAAAGGAACAACTACCAAAATTCAAAATTAAAATTAAAAGGTGCAAACATAAACCATTTTTGTGATTTTTCCAATTCTTATAAAATAACTATTTCACTACTTAATTTAAAAATGCAAAGTTAAATCCTAAATGCAAATGCAGCATATTTTTGTACTTTTCACTAATTAAATAAAATAAACATACACAGACAAATGCAAACAATTGACAAAGAATGCCGCGAAAACTCATAAAATTGCAAATAATGAAAAGAAATTATTTTATTTTGAAACTATGGGAGTAATTCATATAGGGTAAAAATTATATGCTAACATCAACGATAAATAAATGGAGCGGGCTGCATGCCGCAGCGGGTGCTGGAGGGTACCGGTCTATGTGTTGCATTGCATATTTGATTGTCATTTACTTATTTATCTGTTGTGGTATTTCCATAATTGTTTTTATTGATTTACTGATTTTATACTGCTGGGTTCAAGTTGATGTATTTATAGAATTACTTTGTGGCTATTCAAGATTTCTTATCCTCAGCCTTTATTTATGTTTATTATTCAGTGGGTCGGAGTACTCACATTACTCCCTGCACCTTATGTGCAGATCCAGGTACACCTGAGGCTGTGTGAGGACTTCTTTCCTAGCAGCTTATCCGGGAATATCAAGGTAGCTGCATATGGTGTTCGCAGTCACGATCTTCCTTCTATCTTATTCGCTTTATTTTTCGCATTACTAGAGAACGATACTTAGTCGGTGGATACTCTTGTATTAGAGGCTCAGACTTGTGGCACTGGATTCTTCGGGCTGTGTAGTTGTTTTATTACTTGGGATTCCGCATGTTTTTGCTTTATTTCAGATATTTAGTATTATGACTTAGTAATTATCTATGTTAATTAACTCATGAACTGTATAAAAATGGTTAAGGTTATTGAATTGGTTGGGCTTGCCTAGCAGTGTGTTGGGCGCCATCAAGACTAAGGTTTGGGTCATGACAGTGAAATGCAGTGTCCCCAAGCAAAAGGGGCATTAGTACGAATAATGTACCGAGTATGTAAGGCACATAAATAATTACATAACTGACATGGAAGGAATATAGAGTAAATAACTCAACCCGTAAGTCTTAATAACTCCGTAAATCATGAAATAATTATAGTATCATGCATATACGTATGAATGTCATGTCGTACATAGGTACATGTTTCAGCATGGTCATGTAGTACCTTGTATGACACTATTCCATAAATATCGAGTATTAACACTCGGTCTGTATTTTATCCCAATATGCCAAACTTGGACAAAAAATTCATTTTCTTTGACTTGCTTATCCTCTCACCTTCACGAATTTACTCATCATTTGTTTAAAATAGCATAATCCTTATAATCTCCAAATAACATCTTTCCTTGGACTAATGTCAATTACCTTACGATAAATTTAACGTACAATATTACATGGTGAAACATCGTCGTAATTTAATAATGTGGGACGTAATATCAATGTAAAATTGTGGGACGTAACATCATTACCCCTTTGGAACATTCTTCCTCGAATTTTGACTGATGCTCTTATCATTCTCATAGCCCATAGGTCTTATGAATACTTTAGTACTCATATTGCCATTTAGGCGAATGTTCGATGAATGAATCCTAAAATCCAGGGTATTACCCCCTTTAAGCCTCTTTCTCACACCATCACTTGTAGTCGGAATCCTTCTAATCTTGTAACTGTTGCTACCTTCTATCATGCAGCCTTTACGACTCTAACTTTGTATGTGTGCCTGACTCTTCTCTTCTCTTCCAACTTTTAGCCAATCTCTAGGCTTCACTTTGTGAACATATGCAAAATTATATCAAGTTGTCCCTCTAGCGTCATTAGCTTTACTATATCTAAGTAGGCCATACTATACCAAAATTCTTACTTCGATGTATCATTATTGAGATCTGCTACAGAACTCCAGGTTACTCTTATTGCTTATCCTATATGCATAAAGCTAAATCCTTTAACGCTTCTTCATTACTGCTCATCTTAAGACTGATGGCCCAATCTCATCGCGTACTTTGCAACTTTTACCCATCCATTGTTGATTCACCTCAATGTTTATTTACAATCACCCCTTGATAACTTGAAATTTCTTGCGTACTATATTGCTGCTAGGGCTTACGTTGCATCATGGAATATTTGAAGTGATTTTTCTGATCCACTTAGGTGATACAATACTTCCATAATTGTACTTTATAGCATCCAAATGTGACTCACCTTATATAGATATTTTAGTCACTTACAATTCATGAATCCTCTTCAAGTCATTACTCACTCGAAGGCCCAAACGTCATCCTTTATCTATCATAATCACACTGTCATTCTACTACTGGGTAGCATTCCATCTCTTCTAAATGCTACTATTCTTAGACTCCTTTGAGTTTATTCACGCTATATTGAGCTTTCTATAACTTAGAGGAACCGTCAGCTCTTTTGTTTTCATGGGATTAATCCCAAGAACTTATCCATTTTTGTCACCTTCTCACTGGCCCTTTTCTTGTCCTTAATCTTGTCTTTCTAAAACCTTGTCGTTCTATCATACTTTACCTTGCGACAAATTTTCTTATGCTTTTCTGGAACATCAAGTGAGACATCACATCATCTCTAACTCTTTTTTTTCTCTCTAATTAGACCTTTTGGTACTTAGAAACCATAGGCCGGAAGGTATGCCACTGACGACGCTGCTATCATTTCTGGATACTGAATCCATGTGCTTCTAGCCTTTTATCTGCAGTATGGGCTATTCACAACCTTCTGTTGAGTATCTCGTACGATGTTCACCTTTACTTTACTTATCTTGTAATCTTGCATCACGTCTTCTATCTATCTCATGACCTCCCTTCCACATAGGTATAATTCACATCCATAACTTGATGCTTTATTATAATACTTACACCTCGGGTGCATACACAATCTGGTGGTAGCTCCATACTACCTTTTTATAAGGCTGGTACTCTTCTACCTGGCTTTCTCGTAGATCTATTATACAATATAGTTGTTGTGCTATCTCTCTTGCATCTCTAATATTATGAGTGATTCTGCTATGTTCTTAATCATGATTCCTATAACTCCTGGGTCCAATAATCTACTTCGTTGATATAACTCTTTGGTTTCTTCCTTCTTCTGATCGGCCTTTTATGTCGGCTTAAGTTATCTTCCATTTTGCGGCTCATGATATTAGTTATTACTTTATCCCTTCATGGACGTTATGAAATATCCATGATACAATCTTCTAATTCATTCCTTTGTCTATGACTTGGGCTCAATTCTTTCTTTTAACTTATACTGGAATCTTCTATGGCTGTATGATTATCAACATATATGCTGCATGGATAATACTTCGAACTCTTAAGTGTGTTCATATCATAACCAACTCTAGATCATTGATCGGATAATTTCTTTCATTCTATCTTAGCTTTCTTTTAACGTATGCTATTACTTTTCCTGGTCTTTCTGCCCCTTGTTACGTCCATACTTAGCTTATCTTAGTGCACATACATGCCATAGTTTTGGTGCAACTCATATGATTTTGAATATTACTTTTAATTTTATTTCCCTTTCATTAGTCACGGTAGGTGCCACTTTCCTTTGGAGTGCTTACAACATTGTTGTAAGACTGTTGTTACACGACCATTTCCTCTTTAGGTCATTGTGCTTAGGTTGAAGCCTTCTTTCTTATTTCCTCATCTAGTCTTTCATTGTAGTACTTAGGGAGAACCATTGAACCTCGTAAAGCTGTGAGCTTGCTACAGACCTTTTGATGTCCTTCCTTGCCTATAATCATCCGTAGTTGCTTACTTCCGTGTCCTTCTGCTTGTAGGGTTGCTTCTAAAATGATATTTTGACTGTCTTCCCAGTGGCACTTTTGTTTATCCTAGTAACACTCATATTATACCTTTAACTACCTCGAGACTCTTATTTGACTATATCTCAAGTATTATAATGACATTACTATGAGATTGAATTATTCATATTGGGGTTTACTACATTTATCTTGCATGATCTGCTGATTTGTCTATAACTTCTTGTCTAGTCATGACTAGGCTGTTCCTGAATTAACTACTAACTACTCATCGGCCAATTCTCATATCCATATTCTGCGTAATCTCTCTTGGGTTATTTCCTTTGTCTAACTTACCCTTTTGCACTAGGCTCATTATTTATCAATAACCTTTCGAGCAGGAACCCTTACTTCCTTTTTCTAATGTTGTGCTTACATAACGTTATGGAATCATAGTATATCTGTAAGATTTAGATAAGTGCAATCTCATTTCATTATCATTATTATCACAATATTCCTTTACCATTCCATAGTTAGTAGAACAACTTAATTCTTTCTTAATGTCACATCACTCTATATTCCCTCATATAGGGGAGTACTAAGTAGTGCTACGATGAGCTACCTATGAATGTTTTACCTCTTCCTCTCAGGAGTCTTTTCACATCGTCTATGACCCTTAATCGCCTTGCGGTAGTACTTCTGTACCAAGGATAACAAAATTTCCTTACTCACGAGGGAGATACCTAGTGTAACTGGCACATACAAACCCTTAAGCTTAACTTTTCTCACATTGCTTGCTTTTGGGAAGCATCTTCTTGAATGACATTTAAAGGTTATTCTGTTGTCGTCCATTCTATTATTGCCGGAACACAGTCTCTGAAATTCTCATGATGTCGACTATTATCAAATCACTCAGTTCCTAATTCATGTTTAGTTTATCTTGTTCACCAATCCATATTGATTTTTATTACTCCGGGTCTAACTTTTCCTTCTGGTAATCACGTTAGAGTCACAGACTTATTTATCGAAATGAGGATATAACTTTATAGCTTATATTCTTTTGTTGTGTCAAGCCCTATCACCTCTCGTATTTTCCTTCACTTGGCTATGGACTCTATAATATTGTCATATTTTTTATCTACCGTTGTCATCCATGTATCATATCTTACTCATAATACTTGCTCTATTCTTATTTCCCGCTAATATTTATATCAATCACTTTATTCTAAAAACTCGAACAAGACATTCTTTTGCTTTTAGCGCCCCTTGGTCCATACATTGGCTCTTCGGGTTGCCTAATATTCTTTCTCTACTAGGGAAGGGAGCCAAACTAAGGTAATATTTATCCCTTCAAGGCTTCCAATGCCTAACTTTGTAGTACTCATATCCAGCTGTACTATTTTAAAGTGCACCATCTGGGTGTCTCACAAGGAGATCTATTAACACCTATGTAATATTCTTCGGAAATGTCAATTAACACAAACAATCTATTCACCATTTTGGGTTACTCTAACCCCAGTCAGATCTTGATATCCCATCCTGTCTTAAACCATATCTGCTAGCTCCCATAGGGCATAACTGAGATCGATTTAGCCTATTGTACATACATTTGTTAATGTCGAAGATAACCCAAAATGCTTATATCTCTTTTCCTGAATTGTAGGTAGTGATCATCTTCACTAACTGGGTACCTCGTACCCTTCTTCACCTTGTTGAAACTTGTATCTATCTTTTGAATCTCTTATTGCTTATCACCATATTGGTGGATAGATATCCTTGCCTTAAGGCTCTTTATCAAGAAGCTTATACACACATGATCTACTGAAGACCTTACATTTACTCATCATAAGCATCATTCAAAATCGAGTCCCTTTGACTCAACTCGTCCATAGCCACATTCAATCTTTTACCAACTATAGGTATCGTCTTATTACGAATGAAATAGAAGCTAGGAGTTTGAATTCTTATAAGAGAGCTCTACCACACGATCTAGAGTAAGACAAAAGAGTGACAGCCCTAAATGCCCTGTAGCCTCCTGCTTATAAGTGTGGTGCATGGCACACCTATAAAAAAGATACTACTAGACATGGCTTGTAGACTCCTTAGGTCAAAATTGCTCTGATACCACTTTTGTCACGACCCAAACTGATACACCACAACGGGCAACCCGTACCTTACTCAATCTAGCACCTATGTAATATATCTTTTGTATCATACTATCATAGGTAAATGAGACATATAGGCTGTCATGAGATAAGTACAATAAAATATGGAGAAATACGCAATATTGGACGATCCAACTTGTAATCCAAACTTATACATATAACGCACGGGCCTATAAGGCCAAAATAACCACTCGTATACTTAACATAGGCCAACCCAAACTGATATAGAAACTCATACCTGTGACATACTGGCCTTATAGGCCAATGTGATCTATTATATACTTAACATATAGGCCAACAAGGCCATATAAGTATCCGTATACATGACATATGTATACAAGCCTCTAAGGTTACATACTTATCATAAAGGTAGGAACAAGGCCCCGCTATACCAAACAATGCACGTATAAATCATAATGACCAAACAAATAACTCGGGAGCAAATGAAGTGCAACAACATTCTTCCGCTGAGCTGATCGCCTACTTGGAGGATTCTCGACCTATCTATCGAGACCTGCGGGCATGAAACGCAGCATCCCCAGGCAAAAAATACTTTAGTACGAATAATGTACCGAGTATGTAAGGCACATAAATAAGTACATAACAAACATGAAAGGAATATAGAGTAAATGACTCAACCTATAAGTCTTTATAACTCTGTAAATCATGAAATAATTATAGTGTCATGTGTATGTGTATGAATGTCATGTCGTGCATAGTTACATGTTTCATAAAATCATCAGGCCTCTACGGGCATCCCATCAGATCATCTCGGCCACTGTTGGTAAAATCATCAATGTATACCACCTGATCAGGTGGTGGTGCATATATAATATCGTAACCTTTTTCCATATCTTATATAAATATAATATACATATATATGTATATATGGGGGTCGGTTCCATCATGACGGAGGCCGTCCATTTAGACATGCTTAGTTAGCTGCCCAGTTCATTGTGAGGCATCATCGAGCCATGGTTCTCATAGTTCTCATCAGGGTCATTCATCACATAATTCCCTCCAACCTAGAGTTCGTCCCATGCTCCATCAGTTCAGGGCTCCTCCATTTTTCGGATCTTTTACAGTTATCCAAGTGTTAGGGGTTCCCTTCAGTTCCTATCAGCAGCACCAGGGGTTTGTTATGAGTGTGGGGAGTTGGGGCATACGTGGAGGCAGTGTCCTCGTTGTCATGGGGGTCTGCTTCAACAAAGGAGTTAGCCATTGACTTCAGCACCAGTTACTTCACCACCCGCCCAGTCAGCTAGGAGTAGATGACAGCCAGCTAGGGCTCGCCCTAGAGGGAGAGGTTGATAAAGTGGTGGGCGGGCCAGTTTCTATGTACTCCCAGCCAGACCAGATGCTGTGATCATAGGTATTGTCTCAGTTTGCCACAGGGATGCCTATATATTATTTGATCATGGTTCTATTTTTTCATATGTGTTTTCATATTTTGCTCATTATTTGGATATGCCCCGCGAGTCTCTTGTTCCATATATTTATGTATCTACTTTGGTGGGTGATACTATTGTTGTAGACCGTGCAGATCAATTTAGTGTGGTGACTATTGGGGGTTTGGAGACCCGAGCGGACCTTTTGATGCTTAGTATGGTTGCTTTTGATGTGATATTGGACATGGATTGGTTGTCTCCGTGTTATGCTATTCTGGACTATCATGCTAAGACGGTGACGTTAGTTATGCCTGGAGGGGAGGGGGTACCACAAATTGAGTGGCGAGGTACGTTGGATTATGTGCCCAGTAGAGTGATTTCGTTTCTAAAAGCCTTGTTGATACCCAATTTTTCCCTAAGTATTTTTATACTCAAAATACTTCCAAAATAACATATATGTGCATATATAAGCGCACGTAAGAGTTTGGTACTTTTCCAAAAATTTTAATGATTTTTAAACCAATTTATTGTCTATTTTAATACAACAAAATCCAGTCATTATTTCCAAAATTATATTTTTTTGTGAATAACTTATTTTATCCTCATATTTACACCAAAATATAATTAAGGTGATTTTTGCATATTTTTACGATTTTATTTGGTATTTTTAAAGCTAAATTGCATATATTTGCAATCATAGCCTATTTTACGGTTAATAGTATTTTATAATTACAAAACTAGTTCCATTATTTTTTAATTAATATTTATAAATTATTTAGGGGTTCATTGCTTTTGATTTCTTCCAAAGTCATTTTCACTATTTTTATCAAATTAAACAAAGGAAAATTGGCTATTTAAACACTAGCCCCATCTATTTCAATTTTAGTCTTAAAATTGGGTCCAATATCAGCCCAAATTCCCAACCCAATTCCGTTTAAACCTAGCCCACGACCCAATTCCAAATAACCCGACCCAGACTCCTTTTTTATCCTGGCCATTGATCTCAGCGATCAACGGCCCCTATTCGCCCCTTCCTTTTTTAACCCATACGACTACCCACTCCTCTCATTCCTCCTAATCCGCTGCCCTCGAATCCTCTCTCCTTTCTGATTCTTTCTAATACCTAAACCTAACCCTAGACGCCTCCCTCCGATTACCACCCAAAACTGCCTGAATCCAAGGCTTCTGAAGCCATTGAAGGCCTGTACCTGCCTCCAATGGCTCCTACATGCCTGTTGCTTGAAGAATCGAGGCCAGACCTCGAAGGTCTTCACTCGGATCTTCACCTATTCGAATACCAGCCATCTCCGGCCTTGCTCCGGTGGCTCTTGGTCTTTTGAGCATGATGTGATATTCTCTGGCTTAGATCGTGACTTTTCCAGGCTTTCTCGCTTCTAGGGTTCTTCTGAAACCCTAGACTTTCGAGGTTCTCCTGATTTCCCTAGATCTGTTCTAGATCTATGTTTATTTTAAGGTTTTCAAATGATTTCTCAAAGTTTCTTTCAAAAGTTTGCTTGCAAACCCTTTATCTTCTCCGACTTAGGGTTTCTCTGATTTTACATGCTCTACTGTGATTCTTATGTGCTTTCTTTTACTGTGTTTTGCACGATTTTTCTTTTGTTATATTTTCATGAAGTTTCTGGGGAATACATGTTTAAGGTCTCAGTCCCTTTGAGTTTTCTAAAATTATTTCGTTAGTATTTTTTGCCTGACTTGCTTGTTTTCGTCTCTAGACTTGATTAATGGTAAAAACCCTAGAATTTGAGGGTTTCATTCGAGTTTGGATGCCACTTGTTACGTTCTTTGTGTGTTTCTCATATCTAAACTTGCTTGGTTTCAAAAACCCTAATCTCTGAGTTCCTGAAGTTGTTTCATCTTTGTTTCTCCACGTGTTTCTGACTTTTTGCTGAAATCTGTAAGACCTTGTTTACTTGACCTCCTTGGCATGTTTCTGATACCCCTCCCCCTGTTACTAGATTAGCCAATATGACTATAATGTTTCTCTAATACTACTGTTTCTCTTTGCCATGATTTAACCTCACACGCCCAATGTTGTGCATTCTTTATATACACTGGTTGTCCCTCTACAATTTTGGGACTGATTTCAGACTTCCTTGTGTAAGCATGATTGATTCTTTCCTTGTTTTATTTGAAAACTCTCTTTATTCCCCTATTTCTGACTGGGTTCATTGGTGATTTTGCATCCTTGATTCCTTGATTTACTATGTACTAATTGATTTACTTTGTTCTTGCCTTATTTACTTAACCGTGTATTTCAAATTTTCTTTCCTTAATTACAACCCCTATGTAATTGCCCTTTATTTGTATGCTATGCATAATATGTTTACTTTATCCCTTCCTTAAATAACTTCTGCCCTTTATAGTTCAAATTTGAATTCCTCAATTAAAAGGATTTTCTGCTACTGATTGATTCTAATTGATACATGATTATTTTCTTACCTTGTTCCCTGCCTTATTTCAAACTATAAATACCCGCTCCTTTCTTAGCACACACACGACCAATACTCGAGTCTTTTTCTGAAATCACACTCACACGCATACGTATACTCTTGCTATTTGTACTGTGGCTTGCTACAAGATTTCTGCTTTCTTTGCTCCCTGAAACTGGTATGTCCTAGTTTTAATTCTAGCCTCAACTCCAATGTGTTTACTTACCAGTTCTTATGTCCATGTTTACTTTAATGTCTGAAGTATTTAATCTTTGTGCAATATGCTCACTTCTTGTAATGAATCCCATTCCAATATCCCCTTATGTGTTATTGAGCTATGGTTCAAAAACATGGCAATATATCTGAAGTTATTGTCCATAGATATGAACTGGACCCTTTGGGCCCTAAGCTCTTTCAATTTCCCATCCCCATTCCCTTACTATGTGTGCTGAGTTAAAGCTTTAGCCTGACAGTATTCTAATTACTGCCCAGGCATTGGCTTGACCTTCAATAGGTCCTTGCTCTCCAATGTTTGGCCAACATGTTTGGTCAGGGGTGCACCAACCCACCTCATGGTTAGGTATGACCAACAGCCTGCTTTGGCACTCCTACCCCGCTCTATTGCACCTGCACTCCTTCTTAGAACTTAAGTTCTGCCCCTCTCTTGTGATCCTTGCCTCGGGACCCCTAAGTTCCCTCTCAACTTGGACACATGAGGGTTGGCCCTTCCACACTGCAGTACAACTCATTTTGATTAGCATCTTGGGTGTAAGCACTGCCTGGGGTTCCTGAAACCCCTTGGATCTCTGAAACACCCTAGATAAGAGAAGGCCTTGGAAATCTGGATCTCGGGAGTGGCTCAATCTCATATTATTAGATACTAAGTCTGAATTAGGTTGCTTGGATGTAGCTGATAATTCCTGATGTACTTTTTATTTCAGTTGTACTCTTCTGGTCTGTAATAAATTGTATAAACTCATGGGGATTTAGTAAAAAGGGAGGGGCTTACTTTTATGCATTACGGGTAGAAAATATGCCTATAGGGATTTATTTCTGATCCATGCAACTTCACACGTAGAAAATATGCCTATAGGGATTTATTTCTGATTCGTGCAACTTCACACGTAGAAAACATGTTTATAGGATTTAGTATTTGATTTTTGCAACTAAGCATATAGATAACATGCCTATAGGGATTTGTATTTCTGCATATAATAACGTCATTAGGCAAACAATTAGGCTTAACAATAGAATTGTATATGGATACCATATCTACAACACTCCCTTTTAGAAGGTCCAAATCATTTAACACATAGAGAGCATGCTTATAGGAGCTTTGAATCTGAGCCGTTCCGTTCATTCAAATTAGCATTCACCCTTTTAAAAAAATAGTATCTACTGAAGCTCGTAAAGTAACAGATCTTTTCTAAACGAATCTGCATTTTTCTTAAACTCATGAAACTCTTTTCCAAGTAATATGCCTGTCCTCTAAAGTTTATTTCTTTTCCGTTAAACCTTTTCAAGAGCAGTACCTTCTTTTCTGAAACTCATTTTACTCTGTAACTTCGCTTTTATAATTAGTTCATGTTTTAAAATCAGTAATTCTATCCAACACTTAGACTAAGGATTAATTAATCAATCAGATCAGTTTTAGACAACTGCATTCGAGCGAGCCTAATGCAGACTTCCCATATAAAAATATGTGGTGAACCAGTCCGCTCGTCGCTTTATTTAATTTAAGACCAAACCAGTACGTGCAAGACATGCTAAATTCTATGGCTTTATCTGATTTAAGGAGGCTTATTTGAGCCCTACTTGCTTTTTTTCTTCCCCCCTTTACTTGCTTTATGTGTTGTGATTGACGCCTTAGTATTTTTTCCTTTGAAAACTCCTAAAAGGCCCCAAACCCCTCTCCCTTTAGGACTAGTAGTCCAATTGCCTCCGAGACTGATAAGATTGGGACGGGTACTAGCATGCATTAAGTAACGAGACATTCCACGCTTTAATACCTTAACAGAGTGGGAATGGTAGAATATGGATATGATGACCATGCTATAACACCACGTGTATAAATGGTTACCGGGTGTTGTGTGGGGTGATCCATATTATTTATAAACGTAGGACCCCTCTCCTTTTACTTGTTTATTCTATTTCGAAAAACTGCTTCTTTTCAAATTTTAGATTCTTTAACTTCGTTTTAGTTTCAAACTATTTGCAAGTGTTATATGAAAGCCCCCGCTTGTATTTGTAATTCTTGCTTGTCTACTCATGTTTTCTTGCTTAAAGTCACAATTGTAACATGGCTGGGAACCACACTAGTGGATCTTGAGGGGTGCCTAACACCTTCCCCTCAAGATAATTTTTAGCCCTTACCGAAACTCTTGTTCTTCATCTCAAATTCTTGCTTATAGTGTCCTTATGCACTATAATCATTAGGTGGAGACTCTTCAAATCCAAAAATCCAATTCCCAAACGGAAATAGAGTTGTCTTTCCCAAATATCGTAACCCCAATTTTTGCTTTAGAAAAAAAGGGGGCGTCGACAGCATGGCTGAAATATCACAACCTCTATTTGCATCGGCTAAAATACCGCCAGCTTCATCTAAATCTTGCATGGCTGAAACATCGCCAATGTTTGTTTAAATCCTTATCGGCTGAAATATCGTCATTTATATTTATCCTTCGTTATCAGCTGAAATATTGCCAACTTTATTTAGTTCTCGGTATCGGCTAAAGATTGTCAGTTCATATTTAAATCTCCATCATCATCTATACTTATGCTTTTGTCGGCTGAAACATCGCTATTAACATATTTTTTACATCAGCTGAAACATCGCTGCTTTATTTAAATTTCTATCGGCTGAAATATCGCCATTTACACATTTTTTACATTAGCTAAAACATCACCGCTTTATTTAAATTTCTGTCGGCTAAAATATCACCATTTACATTTTTTGCATCGGCTGAAATACCGCCAAATCTTGCATTTCATCGGCTTAAATACCGGCAAACTGTCCGAGGGCGTCATTGTTCGGAGGCATCATCTTCATAGCCCGAGAACACCATGCCATGGCCCGAGGACCCTACTTTATATCCTGCACATCATTATTCAAAGGCATCATGGTTCAGAGGCACCATTATCATAGCCCGAGAACATCATTTCATAGCCTGCGAATCCTTATTTTGCGCTTCATGGCCCGGGACATCATGGTCTGAGGACATCATCCTAACTGTCCGAAGACAGCATTCATGGTCCAACGGGAACTTGCATCACGTTTAAGTTTATGCACATTATATGCCCGTATTACTCACTTGCAGGTACACCGGCTTGCAACAGGCCATCCCAGAAGGAGCGATCCCGGTCCGGTTCCTGCAACCGATCAGACTTCAAATACCTCTTGCCACCTAAACATCGTGTCCGGTTTTTTTTCGAATCTCCATCGGCATGTTCCGTTAATGGTTCCCGAACTACATATGGCCTGATTCCTATAAAACCAGGGATATGTGGGCAGCTCAGAAACTAGAGCTCGGTCAAAATCTTTTCAAATCGCCGCTTTCGTTCAAAATCGGCCATCATATCTTTACCCGACAACTCTTTCATCCTTCCCGGGTAAAGAGGGGCAGCTGTTGTTACACAATTTTTCCCTAAGTATTTTTTTACCCAAAATACTTCCAAATAGAATATATGTGCATATATAAGCACACCCAAGAGTTTGGTAATTTTTCAATTTTTTTAATGATTTTTAAACCAATTTAAACAAAATCCAGTAATTATTTCCAAAATTATCATTTTTGGTGAATAGCTTATTTTATCCTCATATTTACACCAAAATATAATTAAGTTAATTTTTGCATATTTTTACAAATTTATTTGGTATTTTTGAAGCTAAATTGCATATATTTGCAATCATAGACTATTTTACGATTAATAGTATTTTATCATTACAAAATTAGTTCCAATATTTTTTAATTAATATTTTGATTTCTCCCAAAGTCATTTTCACTATTTTTATAAAATTAAACAAAGGAAAATTGGCTATTTAAATACTAGCCCCATCTATTTCGATTTTAGCCTTAAAATTAGGTCCAATCTCAGCCCAAATTCCCAACCCAATTCCTTTTAAACCTAACCCACGACCCAATTCTAAATAACCCGATCCAGACCCCTTTTTTTTTATCCTGGCCATTGATCTCAGGGATCAATGACCCCTATTCGCCCCTTCCTTTTTTAACCTATACGGCTACCCTACTCCTCTCATTCCTCCTAATCTGCCGCCCTCGAATCCCCTATCCTCTCTGATTTTCTCTAAGACCTAAATCTAACCCTAGCCGCCTCCTTCTGGTTACCACCTAAAACCGCCTGAATCCATGGCTTCCGAAGCCATTGAAGGCCTGTACCTGCCACTAATGGCTCCTGCATGCCTGTTGTTTGAAGAATCGAGGCTAGACCTCGAAGGTCTTCACTCAGATCTTCTCCTATTCAAAGATCCCGGCCATCTCCGGCCTTGCTCCGGTGGCTTTTGGTCTTTTGATCCTGATCGTGATATTCTCTGGCTTAGATCATGACTTTTCCACGCTTTCTCGCTTCTAGGGTTCTTCTGAAACCCTAGCCTTTTGAGGTTCTCCTAATTTTCCTAGATCTGTTCTAGATCTATGTTTATTTTAAGGTTTTCAAACGATTTCTCAAAGTTTCTTTCAAAAGTTTGTTTGCGAACCCTTCATCTTCTCCGACTTAGGGTTTCTCTGATTTTACATGCTCTACTGTGATATTTATGTGCTTTCTTTTACTGTGTTTTGCACGATTTTTTCTTTTATTATGTTTTCATGAAGTTTCTGGGGAATACATGTTTAAGCTCTTAGTCTCTTTGAGTTTTCTGAACTTATTTCGTTAGTATTTTTTGCCTAACTTGTTTGTTTTCGTTTCTAGACTCGATTAATGGTAAAAACCCTAGAATTTGTGGGTTTCATTCGAGTTTAGAGGCCACTTGTTACGTGCTTTGTGTGTTTCTCATCTCTAAACTTGCTTGGTTTCAAAACCCCTAATCTCTGAGTTCCTGAAGTTGTTTCATCTTTGTTTCAACTTTGTTTCTCTATGTGGTTCTGACTTTTTGCTAAAATCTGTAAAACCTTGTTTACCTGACCTCCTTGGCATGTTTTTGATACCCCCTTCCCCTGTTACAGGATTAGCCTATACGACTATCATGTTTCTCTAGCATTACTATTTCTCTTTGCCATGATTTAACCTCACACGACCAATATTGTGCATTCTTTATATACACTGGTTGTCCCTCTAGAATTTTGGGACTGAATTCAAACTCCCTTGTGTAAGCATGATTTATTCTTTCCTTGTTTTATTTGAAAACTCTCTTTAACCTTTCGATTCCCCTATTTCTGACTAGGTTCATTGGTGATTTTGAATCCTTGATTCCCTGATTTACTATGTACTAATTGATTTATTTTGTTCTTGCCTTATTTACTTAACCATGTATTTCAAATTTTCTTTCCTTAATTACAACCCCTATGTATTTTTCCCTTATTTGTATGCTATGCATAATATGTTTACTTGATCCCCTTCCTTAAATAACTTCTGCCCTTTATAGTTCAAATTTGAATTCCTCAAGTAAAAGGATTTTCTGCTACTGATTGATTCTAATTGATACATGATTATTTTCTTACCATGTTCTCTGCCTGATTTCAAACTATAAATACCCGCTCCTTTCTCAGCACACACACGACCAATACTCGAGTCTTTTTTCTGAAATTACACTCACACGCATAAGTATACTCTTGCTATTTGTATTGTGGCTTGCTACAAGATTTCTGCTTTCTTTGCTCTCTGAAACTGGTATGTCATAGTTTTAATTCTATCCTCAACTCCAATGTGTTTACTTACCAGTTCTTATGCCCATGTTTACTTTAATGTCTGAAGTATTTAATCTTTGTGCAATATGCTCACTTCTTGTAATGAATCCCATTCCTATTTCCCCTTATGTGTTTTGAGCTATGGTTCAAAAACATGGCAATATATCTGAAGTTATTGTCCATGGATATGAACTGGACCCTTTGGGCCCTAAGCTCTTTCAATTTCCCATCCTCATTCCCTTATATGTGTGCTGAGTTAAAGCTTTGGCCTGACAGTATTCTAATTACTTCCTAGGCCATGGCTTGACCTTCAATAGGTCCTTACTCTCCAATGTTTGGCCAACAGGTTTAATCAGGGGTGCGCCAGCCTACTTCATGGTTAGGTATGACCACCAGCCTGCTTTGGCACTCCCTACCCCTCTCTATTGCACTTGCACTCATTCTTAGAACTTATGTTCTGCCCCTCTCTTGTGAGCCTTGCCTCGGGACCCCTGATTTCCCTCTTAACTTGGACACCTGAGGGCTGGCCCTTCCACACTGCACTACAACTCATTATGATTAGCATCTTGGGTGTAAGCACTGCATGGGGTTCCTGAAACCCCTTGGATCTCTGAAACACCCTAGATAAGAGAAGGCCTTGGAAATCTGGATCTCGAGAGTGGATCAATCTCATATTATTAGACACTAAGTCTGAATTAGGCTGCTCGGATGTAGCTGATAATTCCTGATGTACTTTTTATTTCAGTTGTACTCTTCTGGTCTGTAATAATTTGTATAAACTCATGGGGATTTAGTAAAAAGGGAGGGGTTTACTTTTATGCACTAAGGATAGAAAATATGCCTATAGGGATTTATTTATTATTCGTGCAACTTCATACATAGAAAACATATCTATAGGATTTAACATTTGATTTCTGCAACTAAGCATATAGATACCATGCCTATAGGGATTTGCATTTCTGCATATAATAACGTCATTAGGCAAACAATTAGGCTTACCAACAGAATTGTATATGGATGCTATGTCTATAACACTCATGTTCAAATGGTCCAAATTAGTTAACGCATAGAGAGCATGCATGTAGGAGCTTTGAATCTGAGCCGTTCCGTTCGTTCAAATTAGCATTCACCCTTTTAAAAAAATAGTATCTACTGAAGCTCGTAAAGTAACAGATCTTTTCTAAACGAATCTGCATTTTTCTTAAACTCATGAAACTCTTTTCCAAGTAATATGCCTGTCCTCTAAAGTTTATTTCTTTTCCGTTAAACCTTTTCAAGAGCAGTACCTTCTTTTCTGAAACTCATTTTACTCTGTAACTTCGCTTTTATAATTAGTTCATGTTTTAAAATCAGTAATTCTATCCAACACTTAGACTAAGGATTAATTAATCAATCAGATCAGTTTTAGACAACTGCATTCGAGCGAGCCTAATGCAGACTTCCCATCTAAAAATATGTGGTGAACCAGTCCGCTCGTCGCTTTATTTAATTTAAGACCAAACCAGTACGTGAAAGTCATGCTAAACTCTATGGCTTTATCTGATTTAAGGAGGCTTATTTGAGCTCTACTTGCTTATTTGCTTCCCCCTTTACTTGCTTTATGTGTTGTGATTGACGCCTTAGTATTTTGTCCTTTGAAAACTCCTAAAAGGCCCCAAACCCCTGTCCCTTTAGGACTAGTAGTCCAATTGCCTCCGGGACTGATAGGATTGGGACGGGTACTAGCATGCAATAAGTAACGAGACATTCTACGCTTTAATACCTTAACGGAGTGGGAATGGTAGAATATGGATATGATGACCATGCAATAACACCACGTGTATAAACGGTTACCGGGTGTTGTGTGGGGTGATCCATATTATTCATAAACGTAGGACCCCTTTCCCTTTACTTCTTTATTCTATTTCGAAATACTGCTTGTTTTCAAATTTCGGCTTCTTTAACTTCGTTTTAGTTTCAAATTATTTGCAACTATTATATGAAAGCCCCCCTTGTATTTGTAATTCTTGCTTGTTTACTCATGTTTGCTTGCTTAAAGTCACAATTGTAACATGGCCGGGAATCACACTAGTGGATCTTGAGGGGTTCCTAACACCTTCCCCTCGAGATAATTTCTATCCCTTACCCAAACTCTGGTTCTTCATCTCAAATTCTTCCTTATAGTGTCCTAATTCACTATAATCATTAGGCGGAGACTCTTCTAATCCAAAAACCCAATTCCCAAATGGGAATAGAGTTGTCTTTCCCAAATGTCGTAAACCCAATTTTTGCTTTAGAAAAAAAGGGGGCGTCGACAAGCCCAACGCATGGTTGTGAATGGTTTTCTTTATTATTCGGCCTTTGTTAGGGATGTTAGTGTAGAGACTCTTTCTACTGATTCAGTTCCCTTGGTGAGATATTTTTCGGATATGTTTTCTGTTGACCTGTTGGGCATGACATCAAATAGGGATATTGATTTCGGTATTGATTTGGTATCGGGCACTCAGCCCATTTCTATTCCACTGTATCGTATGGCACCAGTGTTGTTAAAGGAATTGAAGGAGCAGCTTCAGAAACTCCTGGATAAAGTGTTTATTCGGCCTAGTGTGTCATCATGGGGTGCACCAGTTCTATTTGTGAAGAAAAGGGATGGCACTATGAGAATGTGCATTGACTATAGGTAGTTGAACAAAGTCACAATCAAGAACAAGTATCCCTTGCCTTGTATTGATGATTTATTTGTCCAGTTCCAGGGAGCGAGGGTGTTCGCCAAGATTGATCTCTGGTCAGGGTATCACCAGTTCAAGATTAGGGACTCAGACATTCTTAAGATAACTTTCAGGACTCGATATGGTCATTATGAGTTCCTTGTGATGTCTTTTAGGCTGTCCAATGCCCCGACATCGTTCATGCATTTGATGAACAGCGTGTTTTGGCCTTATCTCGACTCATTTGTTATTGTATTCATTGATGATATTATGGTGTACTCGCATAGCCCGGAGGAGCACGCTGAGCATTTGAGAGTTGCATTGCAGCGGTTGAAGGAGGAGAAACTTTATGCTAAGTTCTCCAAGTGTGAGTTTTGGCTCGGTTTAGTTGCGTTCTTTGGGCATATGGTGTCCAGTGAGGGTATTCAGGTTCATCCGAAGAAGATAGAGATGGTCTAAAGTTGGCCTAGACAATCCTCAGCCCTAGAGATTCGTAGCGTTCTTTGTTTGGCAGGTTATTATCGTCGGTTCATTTAGGGATTTTCATCTATTGCATCACCCTTGACCAAATTGACCCAAAATGGTGCTTTTTTTAGGTGGTCGGATGAGTGTGAGGTGAGCTTTCGGAATCTCAAGATCGCCTTGACCATTTCTCCAATCTTAGTTTTGCCACCAGCTTCAGGTTCTTATACGGTATACTGTGATGATTCTCTGGTCGACATTGGGTGTGTGTTGATACAGGAGAGTAGAGTGATTGCTTATGATTCTCGTGAGTTGAAGCTCCATGAGAATAACTACCCTGTTCATGATTTGGAGTTGGCTGCCATTGTTCACATATTGATGATTTGGAGGAACTATGTTATGGTGTGTCTTTGAGATGTTTATTGATCATCGTAGCCTCCAGCACTTGTTCAAATAGAAGGATCTCACTTTGAGGCTGCGGAGATGGTTGGAGCTGCTAAAGGACTATGATATTACCATTTTGTATCATTCGGGAAAGGCCAATATGGTGGCCGATGCCTTGAGAAGGAAGGCAGTAAGTATGGGCAGTCTTGCATTTATTCCTATTGGGGAGATACCTCTTGCGGTTGATGTTGAGGCCTTGGCAAATTGATTCGTAAGGTTGGATATTTCGAAACCCAGTCATATTCTAGCTTGTGTGCTTTCTTGGTCTTCCTTGCTCGATTGTATCACAGAGCACCAGTATGATGATCCTTATTTACTTGTCCTTAAGGACAAAATTGAGCACGACGATGCCAGAGATATGACTATTGATGATGATAGGGTATTGAGGATGAAGGTCCGGATATGTGTGCCCAATGTAGATGGGCTTCGAGTTGATTCTGGAGGTGTCCCATAGATCGTGGTATACCATCCATCCGGGTGTCGCGGAGATGTACCAGAATCTGAGACAATACTATTAGTGGAGGAGAATGAAGAAATATATAATGGGGTTTGTATCTCACAGTCTCAATTATTAGCAGGTGAAATATGAGCATAAGAGACTGGGTGGCTTGCTTCAGCAGATAGAGATTCCAGAGTAGACTTGGGAGCAGATCACTGTGGATTTCGTAGTTGGACTCCCACGAACTTTGAGGAAGTTCGATGCTATTTGGGTGATTGTAGATTGACTGACAGAGTCCGTGCACTTCATTCATGTGTGTACTACCTATTCTTCAAAGCGGTTAACTGACATTTATATCTGAGAGATTGTTCGCCTTCATGGAGTGCCAATTTCCATCATTTCCGATAGAGCTACTCTGTTTACATTGTAGTTTTGGAGGGTTATACAATGAGAGTAGGGTACTCAGGCTTAGTTGAGCACAACTTTTCACCCTCAGATAAATGGGCAGTCCGATCACACTATTCAAATGTTCGAGGACATGTTACGTGCCTATGCCATTGATTTTGGGGGTTTGTGGGACCGATTTCTGCCACTTGCGGAGCTTTCATATAACAACAGTTATCAGCCGAGTATTCAGATGGCTCTATATGAGGCTTTATATGGGATGCAGTGTAGATCCCAAATAGGTTGGTTTGAGCCGAGCGAGGCTAGGATTTTGGGTACATACTTAGTACAGGATGCTTTCGACAAGGTGAAACTAATTCAGGAGTGGCTCGTACAACACAGCCAAGACAAAAGAGTTATGCTGAAAGAAAGGTTCGTGATGTGTCTTATATGGTTGGGGAGAAGGTTCTACTGAAAGTTTCACCCATGAAGGGTGTTATGAGATTTGGGAAGAAGAGCAAGCTGAGCCCTTGGTTCATTGGGCCTTCTGAGGTGCTTCAGAGGATTGGGGATGTGGCTTATGAGCTTGCTTTGCCGCCTAACTTGTCGGGTGTGCATCTAGTATTTCATGTTTCTATGTTCCAGAAATATATCGATGATTTATCTCACGTCTTGGATTTTAGCACAATTCAGTTAGATGGTGATTTGATTTATGATGTAGATCCAGTGGCTATTTTAGAATGGCAGGTTAGAAAGTTGAGATCAAAGGATATAGCTTCAGTGAAAGTGTAGTGGAGAGGTTAGCCCGTGGAGGAGGCTACTTGGGAGACTGTTTGAAACTTCAGGTATCTTTCTATACTCTTTCGAGTATGAACGTTTGTTTAAGAGGTGGAGTATGTATGGACCTGGCCGGTCGTTTCGAGAGTTATAGCCCGTTCCCCTATTTCTTCTTCCTTTTTTTCTTCAGTTGTATCTTATCGTATCATGTTGGTTGGTTCGGGTCCAGAGTGATTTTAGTGTGGAATGAGACAGTCTTTTTTGTGAAGGTTTAAGTTGGAAAAATTGACTGGATGTTGACTTATGTGTACACAACCTTAGACTTAAATTTTGATGATTCCGTTAGCTCCGTTAGGTTATTTTTGACTTAGGCGCGCATCCGGAATGTGATTAGGAGGTTTGTGGTAGAATTAAGAATGAATTGGCAAAAGTTGGAAATTTGGCGATTTTGGTTTGCGGTGAAATTTTTTATATCAGGGTCAGAATGGAATTTCGGAAGTTTGAGTAGGTCCGTAGTGTCATTTGTGACATGTGTGCAAAATTTGAGGTAATTTGTATGTAATTTGGTAGGATTCTGTGTCGTTTGTGAAATTTGAAAGTTTTTAAAGTTTTTAGGCTTGAATTTGAAGGTAATTTGGTGTTTTGATGTTGTTTTGAGTGATTCGAAGGCTAGAATAAGTTTGAATGAGGTTATGGGATGTGTTGGTATGTTTGGTTGAGGTACCGAGGGCGTAGCGATAATTTCGCATGGTTAACAGAATATTTGGAATTTGGAAAATGCAGCTGAAACTGCCGGTTCTGTCTTAACCACACCTGCGGAGTTGCTGGGCCGGAAACTCCAACTCAAGGTTTTGTTCTTCACTTTAAATTTGGAGTTTGACTAATAGGGGAGAGAGGGAATTTTTCGAAGCATATTCTAACCTATAATGGTATAAATTTCACGAATCTATGGCTTTATTCATCATCTAATTTGGATTTTGAGCTAGAACTTGGGAATTTAGGGCATAAAAATTGGAGAGTTTGATCTGAGGATTTGAGGGGCCAAACGGAGTCGGATTTTGATAGATTTTTTATGTATAGGCTCGTGACTGAGTGGGCTTTCTAATTTTGTGACTTTTGTCGGATTTTAAGACGTGGGCTCGGGGGCCGAGTTTGAACCAATTTTGTGTTCTTGGTCTAATTTGATAGTTTTTCTTGTGGAATTTATTCTATTAGCACATATTGATAGTATTGTACTGTTTGTAAATAGATTCGGAGCATTTGAAGGACGATTCATGGGGCAAGAGCATCGCAGAGTAAATGTGATCTGTTTGAGGTAAGTAACAATTGTATATCTAGTTCTGAGGGTATGAAACCCCGAATTTTGTATCATGTGACTATTTTGAGGTGGTGCACATTCTAGGTGATGGGCGTGTGTGTGTGCACCATTGGGGGATATATTGCGCGCTTGTGTCATTAATTTTGGGGGTTCACGAGACCAGTTTCTGCCGCTCGCAGAGTTTGCTTACAACAACAGTTATCATTCGAGTATTCAGATGGCTCTATATGGGGCTTTATATGGGAGGAGGTATTGATCTCCAGTAGTTCCATTTGAGCTGGGCAAGGCTAGGCTTTTGGGTACATTCTTGGTAGATGATGCTTTGGACAAGGTGAAAGTGATTCACGAGTGGCTTCATACAGCACAGTTAAGAAAAAAAATTATGCTTACATAAAAGTTTGTGATGTGTCTTATATAGTTGGGGAGAAGGTTCTACTTAAGGTTTCGCCCATGAAGGGTATTATCAGATTTATGAAGAAGGGCAAGTTGAGCCCTCGGTTCATTGGGACTTTTGAGGTGCTTCGAAGGATTGGGGAGGTGGATTATGAGCTTGTTTTTCCAACTAGTTTATCGGCTATGGATCCGGTATTTCATATTTCTATGTTCTGAAAGTTTATCGGCGATCTGTCTCATGTCTTGGATTTCAGCACGTTTCAGTTAGACAGTGATTTGACTTATGATGTGGAGCTAGTGGCTATTTTGGAGCGGAGGTTCGAAAGTTGAGATCAAAGGATATAGCTTCAGTGAAAGTGCAGTGGAGAGGTCAACCCGTGGAGGAGGCTACTTGGGAGACCGAGCGAGAGATGCAGAGAATATATCCACACCTATTTGAGGCTTTAGTTATGTTTCTAGACTCGTTCGAGGACGAATGTTTGTTTAAGATGGGGAGGATGTAACAACTCGGCCGGTTATTTCGTGAGTTATAGCCCTATTTTCCCCATTTCTTCTTCCTTTTGTGTTCTTCAACTATGTTTTATCGTATCGTGTTGATTGGTTCATGTCAGGAGTGGTTTCAGAGTGGAATGAGACACTTAGTCTCCTATTTAGAAGCTTAAGTTGGAAAAGTCAACCGGATCTTAACTTATGAGTAAAAAATATTGAATTTAGATTTTTATGGTTTGGTACCCTTTAGGTGATTTTTGACTTGGGATCGCCTCCGGAATGTGATTTGGAGGTTCGCGATAGAATTAGGCTCAAATTAGCGAAATTGAAAATTTGGCGATTTTAGCCGGCAGTGGAAAATTTGATATTTAGGTCGGAATGGAATTTTGGAAGTTGGAGTAGGTTTGTAGTATCATTTCTGATGCGTGCGAAAGCTTCAGGTCATTCTGGGGGTGATTTAATAGGTTTCAACATCGGTTGTGAAATTTGGAAGTTTAGAAGTTCTTAGGATTGAATCTGAGGGTAATTTTGTGTTTTGATGTTGTTTTGAATGATTCGAAGGTTCGACTTAGTTTGAATGATGTTATAGGATGTGTTGGCAGTTTTGGTTGAGGTTCTGAAATTCTTGGGATGATTTAGGATGGTTAACAAACAGTTTGGAAAGTGGAATAATGCAGCTGAAGTTGCTGCTTCTGATGTTTCTGCACGTGTGGAGTGGGAACCGTAGGTGCGAAGCTCGCAGGCGTAGAAGGTGAATCGCAGATGCGAAATTTGGGAAGTTGAGCATGGAGCGCATGTGCGCAGGCTTGGATGCAACTGCGAGCTCGCATGTGCGAGGCCTGGGGCGCAGGTGCGGAAGCTGGTGAGTTAAGTAGAGTTCGCAGGTGCAATGCCTTGATTGTAGGTGCGCTCCCACAAGCGCAAAAAATAGGCAGCATGTCTGTAAAGCGTGGGTAGAAGGTATATATTGCACACTTTGCGAGTTGTGGTGCATCTTCACCATTTTTATTCGATTTTGGAGCTTTTGGGAGTGATTTGAAGAGCGATTCAAGGGGTTTTTATTGAGGTAAGTTACTTGAACCCTAATACTCGTGTTTATAGTGTTGATACCCAACTTTTTCCTATGTATAGTTTATGTGCAAAGTACTTTCAAAATAGCATATGTATACATATATAAGCATATCCAAGTATTTCCTTATTTTTTCTTAATTTAAAATATTTTGTTGTTTTTCTTCAATTTATCCCCCTATTTTATCCACAAATATCCCATAATTATTTCTAAAATTATTAGTTTTGATGATTTATTTATTGGATCTTTATGTTTATGCTAAAATACAGTTAAGAGATTTTTTTGCATATTTTTATAAAATTATTTAGTATTTTTTAAGGCTAAAATTGTATAATTACAATATTAGCCCCTTTTAGATTTAATGGTGTTTTATATTTATAAAATTAGGTATGGTATTTTTAAATAATTAATTATGTAACATAAACCATTTAAGTACTTTAAATTTATTTTCAGAAATTATTTTATTATTTTTTATAAATCAAATAGGAAAATTGGCTATTTATATTTAGCCCCATTTTATTTCGATTGTAGCCTAAATTGGACCCCAATTTGAATCTCAATTCCCTGGCCCAATTCCTATTAAACCCCGACCCAATTCCGACTTAATCTGACCCATGTCGACATCCCCACTAACCCGTTTTAATCCCAACCATTGATCATTCAGATCAACAGCCCATAACCTTTCTTACCTAAATTAATTCTAAACTACCCCCTAAACCCTATCATTTTTGCCACCATACGTCGCCTCTGAATTCCCCTCCTCTCTCAAATCCTCTCTACAACAATACTAAACCCTAGTCGCCACCACTTTAATCTACCCTAATCCATGGCTCCCCAGGATCATCTAAGACATGTATCAGCCTCTCGTGGCTTCTATGTGCTTGTTGTTGTGGTCTCATGACCAGATTCTGAACGGGCTTGGTCTAGTCTTCGCTTGATGACGGTTCTCCGGTCGTCTCTAACCTTTCTCTGGCCAGCCATGACCACTTGAGTCAGACCTTTGACTCTCCTGTTAAGATCAATGGCTTTCAAGGCCTTTCTCGTCACTTGGGGTTCTTCTGAAACCTTAATCTCTAAGAGTTCTTCGACTTCTTTCCGGTTCACTTTAGATCCATGCTTGCTATGAGTTTTTAAATGCCTTCTTGAGGTTTCCTTAATTTTACTTTCAAAAAGAATCTTCATCTTTTTTCGATTAGGGTTTTCCTTCGAGTTCTTCTTTTCAAAAATTTTTCTGAGTTTAGCATGATAAAATCCTAATTTCTTTTGGGGTTTCTGGGACTATTTGTTATTGTTTGTTTGATTTACTTGTTTATCATCTCTAGACTCAATTGATGTTAAAAACTTTAATTTCTTTGGGTTCATTCGCATTTTCGAGAATATTTGCTAAATATTGTTTGACTTATCTGTTTATCATCTTTGGACTTGACTGATGTTAAACCCCTAATTTCTCTGGGTTTATTCGAGTTTCTAAGACTATCTGCTAAGTATTTGTGTAATCTATTTGTTCATCATCTTTAAATTTGATTGATGTTGAAAACCCTAATTTCTTTTGGGTTCATTCGAGTTTTGAATCTGTTTGTTAAAAGTGTACATGATTGTTTAAGTTCTTTCTTGACTCATCTATTTACCATCTTTTGAACTCATTTGTTGTCAAAGACCCTAGGGCTTTTGGGTCTGAAATTGTCTGAACACTCGACTCGATTGGAAGTTCTTGTATTAGGCTCTCTTTTCTCTGTGTGACTTATCTGATCTTTTATCATCTCTCTAACTTAACTTTTGTCAAAACCCTTAACCTCTCAAAGGTTTTCCCCACCTACTATTATGAAAACTTTGCATATTTCTAATGCTCTATTTTCTTTACTATTGATTCAATGAGACTTAACGTACTTGACTATCTTGCTTCGAATAATTGCTACTATTGCATGTTGTCTCTTTTGCCAATAATTTGGCCTAGCCTGTCTATTATTTGTGAACTTTATTTATATGCTGAGGACCCTTCTTTAATTGATTCTCAATTTTGGGACTGATTTCAAAACTTCTTTTTGTGAACTCTAAATTTTACTCGCCCGTTAAAGTGATTGATCCCTTCCTTACTTATTGCCTTGCTAAATCTTTTCCCCGAAACAAGTGTATCTATGTACTTGGACTCTATTGTGTACTTAGTGTTTTACTACTTCTTTTTATGGTAATAATCAGTCTGCCTACAAACTGATTTTTTTTCCTTCTTTTAAACCTATTAGCCCGTTAAACAAGTGATTCCTCAATTAAGGGGAATCACTTGGTTTGTTTGATTCTGATTGTTGAAAGCTTCCATAATTGCATTGAGCTTTATTTACTGCCTTATTTCTCACATGTTTTCAAAACTATAAATACCCACCTTTTCTTCTTTCAAACACACGAACACAAGGCATAAACACTTGAGTTCAGATACACACTCCACTAAAATCTCTCCCTTTTCTCTATTGCTACTTGTATTGCTGCCTTACCTAGCCGGCTGAAAGCCAAGGCTAGGCTGTGGGAAGCTCTCTTAGTTTTCTCTACATTTTGCATCTTTACTGGTATGTTCTAATTAATCTTATGCATCGACAACAACATATTTCTTTACTGTTTCTTTCATCCTTGTTTATCTCCTGTTTATATTTAACCAAGTTCCATTATTAAGCATGATGTAGTCTGCCTTTTCTGTTCTGAATTAATGCTTTTTTAGATTACTTATCATGGCTTGTGAATCCTAAATCCCCATCCCCAATGTGTTTGGTATTTTTGGTTGGTTTGGGGAATGACAGCATTGAACACTGTTGTGTACGACCTAAACCCGATCCCCCTGGGATCATAACCTCCATGTCTCCTTAGTTGTTGTGTGTTCTGATTGGCTTATAGGTATGCCGGTACCTTCTATTATTGTGCATGCCTAAAGCTAGTCCCTGCCTAAGTACATAGGCTCCTTGCAACGGATTCCCAACCCCTGATCCCTTTGTATGAAGTTATTAATTTTGTGTTATACTAACTACTGTCTCCCTATCACCCTTTACCCCTTCCCTTCTCCCTTCGGTTTTAAAACTCTATTCCTGCACTTCCACCACGTTCTTAGACTTAAGTTCTGCCCTTCTTGTGTGAGCCTTGCCTTGGGACCCATAAGCTCCCTCTGAACTTGGACACATAAGAGCTGGCTCTTCTACACTGCACTCATCTCCATCTGGTTCTATGAATCTGCGTGTAAGCATTGCCTGGGGTCCTTTGAGATCCTTAGGGAACTCTGACACACCCAGGTTTGAGAAAGGCTTTGGAACATGATATCTTAAGGCGGTTTATTCCATAACTCAGGGAGGAACCAAGAATTAGGCTTCATCTGGTTGTAGTTTTTGCATATCTTTTATGTAATTCAGTATTTCTGGTTTGTAATAAATTGTAATAAACACTCGGGGATGGCTAGTGAAAAAAGGCTAGGTATTTATGCATGTTCAAGGGTAGAAAACATGCCTATATGATTATTTTTATTCGACATATTCAAATTGCATTTAGAAACTATGTCTATAGGAATTAAATTAAATCCTGCATGTTCAACTTCACCTCTAGATAACCTGCCTATAAGAATTATCAAAAATTCTACATGTTTGTCACCATTTAGATATCATGCTCTTAGCGTCCAATTGGTTATAATCTAGCATCATGTTCAAATCAGTATAATATATAAAAATCATGCCTATAGGAATTCCTATCTAACAATCCTGCCTGTTCCCATTTTCAACTGGATATCATGTCTATAGGGATTAAATCAGTGACTAGATATCGTGTCTATAAAGGTATAAAATCAGTAATCGTAGATATCATGTTCATAGGAACAAAAATCAGTAATAATGGATACCCTCATCTGCAGGATCTAAAACTAGTCTAATTTAAAATTAGTCTATTCTAAACCAGTTGTTTTAGTAACGTAATCTCTTCTTAAGAACACGATTTAGCAAGCATGCCTATAGAATTTCAAACCATTCGTTTAAAGTTGTTACTACTTTTCCACATTCAGAATCAGCAATAGATACCATGTTCCTAAGAGCCCCCCGAAACACTTAGGCAAGCCTTAGGTAATAATAATAACAAAACTAAATTCACTAATGTTAATTAGTAATTTCTACAACCAGCAGGCAAGCTTGATTTGTGTTTCCTAACTGAGTCATGTAATAGATCATGTCTACTTCAACAACAATAATTTCCTTTCCTTAAGTATTTTATAAGAATCATACTTTACTTGTTGTATGAGTCATGCTATCTAATTGCTTTGTTTGAGGAGGTATACCTGAGCCTTCAGTGTTTATGTGCTTCCCCTTTATGTGCAGTCCTAAATATTTTGTATGTCGCCTTAGATTTTTCACCTTTGAAAACCTAAGTCATCCTAATATTCCTCCCTTCCAGGAATAGTAGTCCTAAGTGCCACCGGGACTGATAGGAATGGGGCGGGTAATAGCATACAATAGTGATCGAGATCAATCCGCGCTTTAGTACCTTAAACGGGGTGGGATGGATAGATATGGATATGATGACTGGTGCGCTAATACCACGTGTAGCCCCTCTTCTAAGGAGTGACTACCGGGTATTGCATTGATGTGATCCATATTTTAAATAAACCTAGGACCCCTTTCCTTTTCTTTACTTTTGTTTTAAAGCACTATAACTCCTTGTTTACAAGTCAGCCTTTTAATCGCTCTTTCAAACTTTGTTTACTTTTTCAATTAAAGTGATATTAGTTGAAATGAAATTATTTTATTTATATTTTTTAGAGTCATCACTTGAAATAATTTATTATGGTGTCCCAAGTCACTAGTTAATTTTAAATCCAAAATCGAGAAAATTTTCTACTTTATTTAAAAGTCTACGAACCAGAAATTCTAGATAAAGAATTCTGTTAACCCGAGAGAAGGTGTTTGGCATTCTTGGGTTCTGCGGTTCTAGCGCGGTCGCTTAGCAATTTATACTTGGCTTAGGTTTTCTAATTACTTATTTTAGAACCTATGTGCATTTGTATTTTTTACCGCTTTTAATGCTTGATTATTCGTAATGAAAGAATTGAGTCACGCGTATGTATACTCATTTTGTTTGGAGCATCAAAAATTATGTCACGCGTACGTGTCCACAGTTAAACACGCTTTATTAAATATCAAACAAAATTTTGGTCGAAGTTGAATGAACACATACCTCGATTTATTTTTAGAACGAAATTCAAAATTATGTTACACGAACGTATACATAATAACAATAATAGTCTAAGTTGCGCCTACGAGTGTTTAAGATTGTTTAATACCTAAGTTGTAATATTAGTGTGAGGGCCATAAATTAGGGATTTTATTTGTGTATGGAACACTTTGATTTATTCTACAGGATTTGAGTTTTACCAAGCAAAACTAAGGATACTCAAATTTTAATCCTAATTTGAAATTCACTAAGAAAATTTTAATCATGAACCTGCTTAAAGTGAAGGACCAGACTTTTTAATCACTTTTGAAAAGGGGTTTTGGGTTTGGGCCAACAATGGCCTATTACTTAATTAGTTTAGGCAATACAACTTTGAAGCTACATTTGGGCTCAGGATTTGTCCCAGCAGAAAGGGACTCAAAGGCCCCCTCTCAAACAGGAGTCCTAAACAAGTTTGTGTGCATTGGACTAATATTGGGCAGGCCCAATTGTGGTTATTCATCATCTGGGCCTGTCTACCTTTATCTCTGAACTAGCCATATTTTCACATTCACAACAATTATGTCTCTATTTGCTTTTAAATAAAATCAGCATTCAAAGATCAAACACAATTCTAGTTTGAAAATTAATCACATGAGTTGCAAACCATATTAAAAATGTGCATTTATACTCTTATTCACAAGGGACGTCCCTAATTAAAAAAAAATTAAAACTGTTGAGTTTAACGCCCAGGCTCATTCACCTGGGCCCAGGCTCATTCACCTGGGCCCAGGCTTGCTTAGGTGATTCTTATATTAGGCCTTGTTGCAAGTGTAGCACAACTTTTGCTATGTTCTGCAGTAATATGCTGTTTTTATTTCAAAGAAATTCTACTTTTATGAGCCTAACTAATAATCAAACCCAATTAAATTTGAAACCAAAACATTCTAACAGTGCATTTTTACTGCCGAAAGTCCATGAATTTACAATATACTCCTAAGTATAACTAAGCATCTAAAGAAGAAAACAATGGAAAAATTTTAAAGTAAAGAGCAAAATTCTTCCTAACTTCAAGCCTTTCCACTGCAACCAATTCCTTCGAACCAGCTTCAACTGGCAAGAAATCAGGTATAGAGTTGTTACTCACAAGTCAACATTTCAAACTCCAGCCTGAGATCGCTTGGCCTTACTGCCACTAAAATACAAAACAACAAAGATAAAGTACAGGTTTCAGCATTCATTGAGATCCATTGACTAGAGTATCTTTGACTTAAATGATAAAACAATCAGAAAGAGAGAAGGGAGACCACTTCAGCAATTGAAAATCCATGTTCAAGCAGTTAAATCTACTACATTCATACCAAGACAACCAAGCATCATATGGAAGCTCATTCATAGTACATATTTTTTTTTTGCAAACTTACTAATGCTATATTGTAAGCACGTAATTTTTGCCCTATGAGAATTACACCCAAAAATTTCAAAATAAAATAATTTTTAGTTTGTTTGCAATTATTGTGAATTTAGTGTCATTTTTTTTGTGCATGTTTATTTGTTAAATTAATAAAAAAAATAAAATATATGTCGCATTTGCATTTAGGATTTAATTCTATAATTAGGAGTAATTAATTTTATCTTACAAAATGAAAATCACAAAAATAGGCATCTTTTGCATTTTTAGCCTTTAATGTCCAAATTGTGTGATTGTATTTTAATTGTCATTTAAATTTAGGTGACAATTATTATTATGAGTTAATTAGTATTTTAAGATAATTTTGGTTTTTATAAATTAATCTTAGTATTTTGGTTTTATTAATTAGGAAGTTGAATAATAGAGAAAATTTGGATTGGGCCATCTTGCAAATTAAGTTACAAGCCCAAACCAAAGCACCCTTACCCCACCCAAAACCCCTTGGTCCAAAAAAAAAAATTCAGATTTTTAACCAAAAATAATCATAATCACATAACATAAAGTAGTGGGGGCAAGGGAATTAAGGAAGAAAATAAGGAGAACAAAACATGGATTAGTGGGTTTTCTTTTAAATTAAAAAATATTTTCTTTTTAATAAAAATCTAAAAATTTTCGAAATTCTTGCCTATAAATAGAAGATAAGATTTATGAAAAAGGGGGTGGAAAAAAGAGAGCAAAAATAGGAGGAGAAGAAAAAATAAGGGAGAAAAGAGAGTAGTATACACTCGATATACCTTCTGGATACAGAAGTATACACGGACAAAATTTAATTTTTAAGAGTTTATTTTGAGAATTGAAGAGAGTTCAAAGCTAGAAAGAGAAAACAAAGATAAATTCTGGAATATATTTTTCTTCTCTATTTTTACTGGTTTTTCTCCGTATTGCTGGAATTTTCTGGATTGAGGTGTTGAAGCTACTATTGGTTGTTACTGTTGTTGTTGCTGTATTTTCACCGCCCTGTTGATTTCCCATCTTCCCCTTCTTTTCAATACCAGGTACACATTCTAAAAACCATGTGTTGATGTAAGCTCGAAATGGAAGTTGAAGTTTTGAAATGAAATAGAAAAGCAAGTTGTTGATTAATATTTGTTGTTATTTTCCATTTTATTAGTTTTTGTCAAATTGTAGTTAGTTCTATAATTTAAAAAAAAAAATTGTCATTTTAGTCGGCTTGTGAGGGAACACCTTTGGTACTAATATAGAGTAACCTTTTAAGCATGTAATTAATTAGGACTTTTTCTTTTCTTTTAGAGACAAACTAAATAGAAAAAATGTAGTCACTTTAGGATTATCCTTTTAAATAAAAAATGCTATGAGCCTCGCTAAATAAAAAATGAAATTGCGGGGCCCTTCATTAACAATGTTCACTTTTTCTTAAAAAATAACCAAACGCGGTAAATGATTTAAAATTGCATTATAGTATTGAACATGTTTTAAAATCAGATATTTAGCCATTACAATAATTTAAGCGACCGTGCTAGAACCACGGGATCCGGGGGTGCCTAACACCTTCCCTCGGGTCAACAGAATTCCTTACTTAGAATTTCTGGTTCGCAGACTTCATTTGGAAAGTCGAAAATTTCCTCAATTTGGGATCCAAGATAAACTGGTGACTTGGGATACCAAAAGCCTTTCCCAAGTGGCGACTCTGAAATAAATAAATAATCCCATTTCAAATAATGTCACTTAAATTGGAAAAACTCCCTTATGCATTATCCCCTGGGGTAGGTGCACAAAAAGGAGGTGTGACAGCTCTGGCGACTCTGCTGGGGAAATAAACCAGAACATTCTGTTCAGGGTTCAGAATTCGAGCTTAAATAAATTGTTGTATTTGGTTATATCTGATTTTTCTACATGTTTCATGCTTAATGTGCAAATGTTTACCGCTTTGATATTATCTGAACTGTATATAAACTGTGCCGAAACCTTTCTCTTCTCACCTCAGGGGATGTGCTTACTGGTTGAGACTCCCTATTCTGTTAGTGTCAATACCTTGAAATAAGAAAGAGGCCATACAAGTTACTAAGCCGGATCGCCTTTTGGTTCCCGGTACGTAGCCCCCTCCTCGACTCGAGTTGTCCGCTCGGGTACACAGTCTAGAACATATACCCAGGTTTTTGAACTTAGAATAACTTGACCCCATGCCGGATCCCTAGTAGGAGCGCTTATCTGCATCACGTGCATTTGACTTAGGGGACTCAAGACAGGGGTTGGGTCCGTCTAGGACAGGTAACCAGAAATGAAACGACCACCATGATGCATTTTACGTGTTGCATTTATTTGTTTCGGGCCCGCATGCTGACCGGCTTTTGAACGTCGAGAATTTTGTGAAATTGAGAAATAGAGAAAAAAAGAGAAATAACAGTGTAAAGGATTAATTGTTTAGTTTTGGAAAAACCAATGCCCATATGCTGTCGAAACTCTGCCGAACTTTCAAAAAAAAAAATGGAAATATTTTGTTTTTAATAGTGTATTTTACTAAAAGCAAAGAAAAAGAAATGAGTCTTTATTTAGTTTGGAAAAATGGGTTGTTTTATTGTTTATTGAAAATGAAAAAAAATCGTTATTTTGTCTTGTTTCAAAAATAGAAAATAGTTGGTCTTGCCATGAAAAATGAAAATGAAAAACAAAAGGTCTTGTATTTTTTTTAAAATATTTTTCTTAGTTTATTTATGAAATGCAAAAAAAAAATTGAAAATGAAAAAAAAGAGTCTTGCTCTTTGATTATGAAATCCCAAAAATAAAAATGAAAAAAAAAAGAGTCTTGTTTTAAAGTGGTTCGTTAATTAACCGAATTACGCGGGTCTGATTCTCACCGGATGTGAGATATGTAGGCAAACCTCATCGGTTCCAACCCCAATTTTCAAAAAATCCAAAAAATATTTTCCTTTACTTCTTTCTTTAGAAATCTTTCCTTAGAAAATTCAAAAAAAAAAAGTAGTTTTTTAAACTTCAAAAAAAAAATGATTTCCTTATTTTTTATGTCTTTCATGCAAAAAAAGAAAAAATAATAAAAATCAAAATCCAAAGTACGGGTTTCCTTCATTTTTGAAGTATCTTTCCAAAAAAATAAAATCCAAAAAGAAAATAGAAAAAACAAAAAAAATCCAAAAAAATACTCTTTAGATGTTTTTTTTGTAAATGTCCATAAAAATTTTGCAAAAGTCCAAAAATATTTTTGTACTTTTCTTTAGAAGATCTTTTGTAAATAAATATAAAAAAAAAAACTCAGAAATCCAAAACATTTTCTTAGAAATCACTCTTTCAAAAATTAAGAGGAAACTTTCAAAATCCAAAAATATTTTATTTCTTCTTTAGAAAAAGAGAAAACAAATGAAAATTAAAAAAAAAAATCTTTCTACTTCTAAAATTCCCAAAGTTCAAAAGAAAATAATTTTTTAGGAGTCTTTCTTTCAAAAAACAAAAAAAAAATCAAAATCAAATAAAAAAAATCAAAAATCAAAAATCAAAAATCAAAAAAATATATTTCCTTTCTTCTTCTAAAAGCATTTCTTTAAAAAAATTCCAAAAAAAAAATGATTTAGTATATTTACTCCATTCCCAATCTTCCCAAACTACGCAAGATCTGATTCATGCGGGGTCATGATACGTAGGCAATCCTCATCGGATTTGATCATAGTCATAAAATAAATAGAGTGAAAAAAAGAGTGCTAAAAAATAAAAGATTGGAAAAAAAAGCCAAAAAAAATATTAAAAATAAAAAATAAAAAAATAAAATAAAAGGAAAGGTACATACTGAAAGGGCTTATGGTCGGAATGATTTGTGAAGCTGGGGAATGTGATCCGGCACTGAAGGCCATTGCAGCAATTGCCGAGACAGAAGGAAAGCCACAAAATGGCCGCCAAGCACGAAAGTTCCCCATCAGACGGGAGTCTCGGTAGCCAGTCTTGCTATCCTTTCTGCATCCGGATTATATTAGGGTGTGATCCGGATGTTTTACTTTATTGTCTTACTTTCTGACGTAAACCCTTCTTCTTCAAAATTTAAAAAATAAATAAATAAAAAAATTAAATAAAATTAATATTTCATTTTTCCAGAATGTCTCTTTTCTTAACCTTGTCAATTTTCTTATTCTCTTTTCAGTTCTGTTAAATCCAGATTTCAATAACATGACATGCTTGCGGACTTCATGCCCGGATCCTGAAAGCTGTCAGAACTCGAAATAATGAATCAAGAGCCAGAATGCAAAGAGGATAAAGTTTAAGGAAATAAGACAAAGAGTTGGAAAAGCTGAAGGAAAATTGGGTCCAGATTGGAAAGGTACATACATTGCAACAAGAGTACTGCCAAAAGAATGCGTTGTACTTGGGACACATTGAAGAAAATGTCCTTGAAATAAATGTCAATGCAAATGCAGTCAAAAGGTACTATGTTGGATCCTTCATATAATTATAATATTTTCTGGTTGAGATGACGAAGGCTTTCATTCTCGCTACCCAAACACTATCAACCCTTTTGCAAACCCTTTGAGCCGGTTACCATTCTTTGACTACCATCCTTGGAACCAGAAAGTGTCAAAAAAAAATTGAAAAATGAAAAATAAAATAGAAGAAAAAGAAAAAAAGGAAGAAAAGACAAAGAAAATGAAATGAAAAAAAGAGGAGAAAAAAAAAGGAAGCAAAACAGAAAAACAAAAGAAAATCAAAAAACAAAGTTTGCTTGAACTACGTTCTGATTTGATTCCGAAAGGATATGTAGGCAGCCTCTATCTGGGGTTCAGTCACATCACACCGAATAAAATCCAAAGTCCCCCAAAAATGAAACTGGGGCATTATTTATAATGGTTCGGCAATGATCTCGCCCAAAAGGTTCCAAAGTTGTAATTCAATCCAAATTCTTTTTATCCCAAACCTTGTTCAAGTCCTTCCGATCAACCGGTGAGAATGTTCAAGGATCAGAGAATACAACTACTTGGGTCCGATACAGTCAAAAAATGAAAAAAAAATAAGGAATAAAATGAGAGAGTCTTATTGGTGAAAACCCACACGGGCATCGTAAGGCGACAGTAAGCAGAGAAAATCAAAATCAGAGAGTCTTGTTAGTGAAACCCACACGGACACTATAAGGCGATGCTGAGAAGAGAAATGAGTAAGGTCAGCTCGTGAAAACTCACAAAGGGCGCCCCTGATCGAAAAGAGGATCCTCACAGCCATCGGCGCCGACAAAGTCCTGGCAAGGTTTCTCGAATTTGGAGGCAAAAGTTGTGATGAATTTCTGAGAGTCAGACGGTTTACACAGATCAGGCATCCAGTCCAAAAGGCATGTCATGTTCATTGAAGTCCGTATGTATTCCAGATAAGTCCTTCTCTCCTTCTTTCCCCGAAAGGGACACTTCTTGTTTTAAACTCATTCTTCACTCAATTGTTTGTTTTCTTTGAATCCCTTTCGGCCTAACACTATTCTGAAACTAATACAAAGAAAGGATGGCAAGACTAATTTACAGGGCTTTCGTTTGATACAAGCCAATGTGCAAACAAAGAACTCAGCCTCGTCAGGGGCATCAAGTCAACCTCGACTGGCCATGGCGGCCGATGCTTCGAAATCAAAGCTCTTGGAAGGAGAAAATAAAATTAAAGTGCCTATAATGGCAAATGAAGTTGAAAAGGTCAAGTCCCATGTGGCTAACCATCTTGGCAAAGGTTTGAAAGGCCAATGTGTCCCAAATGCTCTGAAGCTAAAGTCAGAAGAAAGAAGCAAGAAATGAAAGGCCTACAAAGGCAAAATAAAGTTGGAAAGGTTAAGTCCCACGCGACTAGCCATTGCAGTTAGGTTTGAGGATCAAAAGTTCCCCAATGTTCCGAAGAAAAGAAAAAAAAAGGCATTTCAGAAAGAAAAGGCCTACGAAGGCAAAATAAAGTCGAAAAGGTTGAGTTCCACCGACCAACCGTCATGGCAAAATCTGGAAAAAACCAGAGGTTCTCAGGGCCTGAAATGAAACTGGTCCCCAGGAAACGAGCAGTTGCAATTGAGATCTTTATCAAAGAAGCTGGGCCGGGATCAAAACAATCAAGGCCACAAAATCAACCACCATTTCAAACTAACAATTTTTCTTTGTTTGAAAACATGAAACAGGTGCAATCCAAAGTAACCTTGGAAGAAGCAGGTGCAACCAAAGAGAAACTGCGCAGGGGCTAGAAACAGGTTTGCAGCAATAATCAATCCAAAACGGAAGTCTCTTCCAAATTCTTTCCGGCATTTTTACTCATTTTTCTTAAAAATAATGATGAAGTAAAGAAGAAGAAGAAAAAAAAAGTCATGGTAGCATAGAAATCCCGGCATAACGCGAGGATCTCCCTGGCATAACACAAGGAGCTTTTTCTTTCCAAATCTCAGCCAAAAAACCGATGAATTTCCCGGCATAACCCGATGACCTTTCCGGCATAACCCGATGAATTTTCCCGGCATAACCCGTGGACCTTTTCCGGCATAACCCGATGACCTTCCCAGCATAACCCGTGGAACTTTTCCGACATAACCCGATGAATTTCCCGGCATAACCTGATGACCTTTCCGGCATAACCCGATGAATTTTCCCGGCATAACCCGTGGATCTTTTCCAGCATAACCCGATGACCTTCCCGGCATAACCCGTGAACTTTTCCCGACATAACCCGATGAATTTTCCCGGCATAACCCGTGGACCTTTTCTGGCATAAACCGATGACCTTCCCGGCATAACCCGTGGACCTTTTCCGGCATAAACCGATGAATTTTCCCGGCATAATCCGTGGACCTTTTCCGGCATAACCCGATGACCTTCCCGGCATAACCCGTGAACCTTTTCCGGCATGACCCGATGACCTTTCCGGCATAACCCGTGGACCTTTTCCAGCATAACCCGATGATCTTCCCGGTATAACCCGTGGACCTTTTCCGGCATCACCCGATGAATTTTCCCGGCATAACCCGTTGACCCTTTCCGGCATCACCCGATGAATTTTCCCGGCATAACCCGTGGACCTTTTCGGCATAACCCGATGATTTTCCCGGCATAACCCGTGGACCTTTTCCGGCATAACCCGATGACCTTCCCGGCATAACCCGTGGACCTTTTCCGGCATCACCCGATGAATTTTCCCGGCATAACCCGTGGACCTTTCCGGCATAACCCGATGATTTCCCGACATAACCCGTGGACTTTTCCGGCATAACCCGATGACTTTCCCGGCATAACCCGTGGACCTTTTCCGGCATAACCCGATGATTTTACCGACATAACCCGTGGACCTTTCCGGCATAACCAGATGATTTTTCCGGCATAACCCGTGGACCTTTCCGGCATAACCCGATGATTTTCCCGGTATAACCCGTGGACTTTTTCGGCATAACCCGATGATTTTCCCGGCATAACCCGTGGACCTTTCCGGCATAACCCAATGACTTTCCCGGCATAACCCGTGGACCTTTCCGGCATAACCCGATGATTTTCCCGGTATAACCCGTGGGCTTTTCCGGCATAAACTGATGACTTTCCCGGCATAACCCGTTGACCTTTCCGGCATAACCCGATGACTTTTCCGGCATAACCTGTGGATGTTCCAGCATAACCCGATGACCTCCCGGCATAACTCGAGGACCCCTCTCTCTTTTCCGGCATAACCTAGCCATTTCCCAGCATAACCTGGATCCGTTCACAAGGATACACAATCCTAATTTGACTGTTGAGATATTTATCACAACTAACTCACGAAATGTTCCTAGTGAAAACTGGGGCAGAAAATTTCCTTCGTTTGTTTGTTTTGATGTCTTGAGCAGGTTTACCTCACACAAGGTACAAGATGAGTAATGGAATGAGTCTCAATCCAGAATAAAGAAAAGACCAAAAAAAAAAGAAGTGAACTCAAAGTGCTGAAGTCGAGAAGGACGTAGATTACTCAAGATATGATTGAAGTCACAAGCTTCGGTGTCCCGCCTTGATCCAAAGCGTAAGAAAGAATCAGCACCTACAGCTGACGGGCATCAAGATTCAGATCGGAGTCTGCCACAAGAACCAGGCAAAACTCAAGATCAAGCTTCTAGCTTAGTTTTATATTTTTGGTGTAATAAGGAGCTCGGCAAGAAGAAACAGCAGCAACAGCAGTGGAATCACAGCTTCTGGTAGTCCCAGCTGCCAAAACTTCCAGAACTATACAGACCTGATTCCTTTATAGCCAAGGATATGTAGGAAGCCTTTGAAGCAATGTTCGGTCAGACTCTTTCAAAAAATGCTTCTTATGGAGTTTTCAAATGGGCAAAAATCCCTTATATTGCTCACTTTATCTTTGCACGAAAACTCTTTGTATTTCTGGACAAAGAGGGGCAGCTGTAAGCACGTAATTTTTGCCCTATGAGAATTACTCCCAAAAATTTCAAAATAAAATAATTTTTAGTTTGTTTGCAATTGTTGTGAATTTAGTGTCAATTTTTTTTGTGCATGTTTATTTATTAAATTAGTAAAAAAATAAAAAATATATCGCATTTGTATTTAGGATTTAATTCTACAATTAGGAGTAATTAACTTTATCTTACAAAATAAAAATCACAAAAATAGACATCTTTTGCATTTTTAGCCTTTAATGTCCAAATTGTGTGATTGTATTGTCATTTAAATTTAGGTGACAATTATTATTATGAGTTAATTAGTATTTTAAGATAATTTTGGTCTTTATAAATTAATCTTAGTATTTTGGTTTTATGAATTAGGAAGTTGAATAATAGAGAAGAACAAAATAGAGAAAATTTGGATTGGGCCATCTTGTAAATTAAGTTACAAGNGGGGGGCAAGGGAATTAAGGAAGAAAACAAGGATAGCAAAACATGGAATAGTGAGTTTTCTTTTAAATTAAAAAATATTTTCTTTTTAATAAAAAATCTGAAAATTTTCGAAATTCTTGCGTATAAATAGAAGAGAAGATTTATGAAAAAGGGGGTGGAAAAAAGAGAGCAAAAATAGGAGGAGAAGAAAAAATAAGGAAAAAAAGAGAGCAGTATACACTGGATATACACTCTAGATACAGAAGTATACACGGACAAAATTTAATTTTTGAGAGTTTCTTTTTAGAATTGAAGAGAGTTCAAAGCTAGAAAGAGAAAACAAAGAGAAATTCTGGAATATATTTTTTTTCTCTATTTTTACTGGTTTTTCTCCGTATTGCTGGATTTTCTGGATTGAGGTGTTGAAGCTATTGTTGGTTGTTACTATTGTTGTTGCTGTATTTTCACCGCCCTGTTGATTTCCCATCTTCCCCTTCTTTTCAATACCAGGTACACATTCTAAAAACCATGTGTTGATGTAAGCTCGAATTGGAAGTTGAAGTTTTGAAATGAAATAGAAAAGCAAGTTGTTGATTAATATTTGTTGTTATTTTCTGTTTTATTAGTTTTGTCAAATTGTAGTTAGTTCTATAATTTGAAGAATAAATTTGTCATTTAGTCGGCTTGTGAGGGATCACCTTTTGTACTAATATAGATTAGTCTTTTAAGCATGTAATTAATTAGGACTTTTTCTTTTCTTTTAGAGACAAACTAAATAGAAAAATGTAGTCATTTTAGGATTATCCTTTTAAATAAAAAATGCTACGAGCCTCGCTAAATAAAAAATGAAATTGCGGGGCCCCTCAGTAATAATGTTCACTTTTTTTTTCTTAAAAAATAACCAAACGCGGTAAATGATTTAAAATTACATTATAGTATTGAACATGTTTTAAAATCAGATATTTAGCCATTACAATAATTTAAGCGACCGTGCTAGAACCACGGGATCCGGGGGTGCCTAACACCTTCCCTCGGGTCAACAGAATTCCTTACTTAGAATTTCTGGTTCGCAGACTTCATTTGGAAAGTCGAATATTTTCCTCGAATTGGGATTCAAGATAAACCGGTGACTTGGGACACCAAAAGCCAAACCTTTCCCAAGTGGCGACTCTGAAATAAATAAATAATCTCATTTCGAATATTGTCACTTAAATTGGAAAAACTCCCTTATGCATTACCCTCGGGGTAGGCGCATAAAAAGGAGGTTTGACATATATTACCTCAAAACAAATAGCACATGAGAGAAGGTGGAATTAATGCCATGTAGCAGCAAGAAACAAGTAGTAAAATAGGGATGAAATACTAATCAGAACTTTAAAGAATGAGCAACCATAAAAACCAAGCAGCAACAATAAAAATCAACCCAGAGAAAACCCAGAATCAACACTCAAAATGTCTCCAAAATCAGAATACCAACCTAGAAGTCTAACCCGAAAAAACTGAAATTTTCAGAAAACTTTTAAGGAAATTTTTCTCTTTATTTTTAGAACCCTTTTAAATGGAAAATACTGATGATTTTGTGTGTGAGATAATGAGTGAATGTTTTTTTATTTTATGGAGCGTATAAATATGGCATCAAAAGGGCATATTCTAACCTGAATTCTGAATTTTCAGGATAGTACAAAATCTTTGATAGTTTGTAACAACCCAACCGGTCATTTTGAGATTTTGCAATTTGATCGCCAGTTCTCAGACATGATTTACCCTGTGTGATGTATTATGACTGATGTAAATTATTGGTTTTGGTTTTCAAGAAAATCAGAATGAATTTGAAAGAACAATTCTCAGTTGTAGCAAGAAATTTGGAAAAGTTTGACCAAGATTTGATTTAGTTGTGTATGAGCTCGGATCGGAATTTTTATGATTTTTTAGCTCTATTAGGTGATTTGGGACTTGGGAGCATGATCGGAATGCATTTTGGATGTCCGTGGAAGGTTTAGGCTTGAATTGGCGAAAGTGAGATTTCGGCGTTTTCCGGTTAATAAGTGAGATTTTGATATAGAGGTTGGAATGGAATTCCAAGAGTTGCAGTAGCTTTGTTATGTCATTTGGAATATGTGTGCAAAATATCAGGTCATTCAGACGTGGTTTGGTCAGGTTTTTGATCGAAAGAGTATTTTAAAAGTTTTAGAAAAACTTAGGATTGAATTCGATGATTTTTGGGTAATTCGATGTTGGTTGAGGTGTTTTGATGATTGGAACAAGTTTTAATGATGCTATGGGATATGTTGGCATGTTTGGTTGAGGTCCCGAGGGCCTCTGGTGAGTTTCAGGTGGTTAAACGAACCTTTTCGGACTTGGAGAATTGCAGAAACTTCTGCTGGTGTTCAGATGTTCTTCTATGAGATCACGTGGTTATGAATGCAATTGCATAGGGATATTTAGGCAGCATGATTTTGTTCTACGCGATCGTATATAATGGATTACGATCGCATAGGCTTGTGTGGTGTGCATTCTCGATCGCGTGAGTGTGTGTGCGATCGCAGTAAGTTAAAGGGGCAAGCATCACGTTCGCAGGGTGTTCATTGCGATCGTATAGAGTAATTTTGCGGGAGCTAAGTTTTTTGCATCGCGATCGCATGGTTTTAGCTGTGATCGAAGAGAATTTAATAGCTGGGTAGAATGTTTAAAAATGGCTATTCCATGATTTTGAGGCTAAGAACCAACATTTTTAGGCGACTTTGAAGCTTTGCAGAGTTAATTGAAGTGGCGATTCAAGTGGATTTCGTGGAGGTAAGATTTGTTTATCTCAATACTCGATTATATTATGAAATCCACCTAGAAATTCATGGAAACTAAGCCTAAAAATTGAAGAACTAGGGCTTGAGTAATTGGACTTTTGAATTGGGATTTGAAGGACCATTTGAGGTCGGATTTGAGAACTTTTGATATGTATGAACTCGTGGAAAGATAAGGAATCTATTGTAACAATTTCTGAGTTTTGAGAAGTGGGCTTAGGGCTCGGGTTTTGGTAATTCGGGATTTGTGCCCGTTATTGATTGTTTTCACTTGGGCTTTGTTCCCTTAGCATATTGTGATGTATTCGTTCTGATTTTGGATAGATTCAACACGCGTGGAGGCCAATTTTAGGGGCAAAAGCATCGCGAGCTATATTTTCGCTGGTTCAAGGTGAGTAATGATTGTAAATGATATCCTGAGGGTTTGAAATCCCGGATTGCACATCATAGTGCTATATTGAGGTGAGACACGCGCTAGATAATGAGCGTGGGTCTTTTACTATTGGGGATTGTGACTTGGTCCGTCACAATTGATGATTTTGCCGCGTATTTGACTGAAACTTATTTGTTCTCACCATGATTTGGGCTGATTGACATATTTGGGCTTCATGCCAATTATTTGAACCAATCAGGGACTTTTATCACTATTTCCTCACTTTTTGATCTATTACTTGAACTCAGTCCTATTGATATCTACTGTTTTACAAACTCAGCCCCTTTTACTTATATTTGAAACTTAAATGATATTTCTAAATGATGTTTTCGGCTGAGAACTACTGTTTTACTAATGCCTGAGGGGCTTGTTATGATTTTTGGACTAAGTGAGGCTGAAGACCATATGTGAGGATATGCTGAGTGATATGAGGCCGAGGGCCTGAGATATATTTATATTCCATGAGGTGACTTGAGTGATGTGAGGCTGAGTGCCAAGTGATGATACTACGAGTTAGCTTGATATAGCGTTTGGGCCGTAAGGGGCACCTCCGGAGTATCAACACCCACAGTGAGCGCGAGTACCCATTATTTTGAGAGTGAGCCCGAGAGGCTAATACGAGTGACTGTGAGATAGCCCGAGGGGCTGATACGTATGATTGTGAGGTAGCCCGAGGGGCTAGTACTGTTCTGTGATATTGACCGAGGGGCGAACTTTTATGTGTTCATCTTTCATATTTACTTGTCATTGTACCTGTTATACTGTGGTATTTGTGCCCGAGTGGCGAATTTTCTGTGCTTATCAGCACTAACTATTTTGCAATCACTGCATAATCGTTGAAGAAGTCAATTTCAAAAGATGTTTAAACAGAGCTAAGATATTTCTAAAGATTTCACAGCTTCATTGTTTTTCTCAAAAGGTTTTACATTGCTCTGTACAGCATGATGGTTTGCCTTGCACGATTTCTTACTGCTAAGTTATTATTTACCTTTATTACTCATAGAGTTGGAGTACTCACTTTACTCCCCGCACCTTATGTGCAGATGCAGGTATTTGTTTCTCCCGATAGCGGGTTCTGAGCTGATCAGAGGCTAAGTTATCAGAGTTTAGCGAAGTGACTGCCAGCGTTTGCAGCACCGCACTTCTCCCTTTTGTTTATCAGTCCTATTTTATATATTACAGGCCTTATAGTCGTATTTATACTCTAATAGGTGCTCGTGACTTGTGACACCCCGGTTTGGGCTGTGTTTGGGTTGTATTCCATACTTAATAAAGAAATCTCTGTTTCGACTGTGGTTATTTAATTATGTTAAAACTGTGAATCAATATTTAATTTTTCTAAAAAGGCGAAATGGGTTGGTTGGCTAGACTTGTCTTCACGAGAGGCACCATCATGACCGGTGCAGGGTTTGGGTCGTGACAAGTGGGTATCAGAGCCTAGGTTACTAGGTCTCATGAGTCATGAGCAAATTTAGTAGAGTCTTGCGGATCGTTACTGAGACGTCTATATTTATCCTCGAGAGGCTGTGGAACCTTTAGGAAAACTTCATATTCTTGAATTCTTATCGTGCGTCCTAGATTCAGCTTGAAAAGTAACTCTTGAAATTCCTTCCACGCGTTCGTATGCGCGCATGGGCGCTCAATATCAGATGTGCCTTGATGGCTTGTGATTCCTGATCGAGGGGCGAGATGTGATCTCTGTTAGTTGATGTTGGGCTAGTTTGGAGGACTTAAGGCCGGATCTTTGCTTATGGCTTGAGCACCGAGGTGCTGATTGTGTGAACAAGTATTTTGAACTTATATGTTCGGTAATGTCCCTGTTTGTTGAAGTGACGTCCGTGGCTATGTGATGAGTATGTTAGTACTGCGAGATGTATCTATATGACGTGGGAGTGACGAGAAAGGCCTGATGAAGGATAGAGGAACTATTAGATGCTAGAATTCCATCTTGATTTGAGGTATAGCCCCGAGTTATGGGCGTATGAAGGATCTTTTCATGTTTCCCAGTTGAGAGTGAAATAAAATTTTATGTTGCGGTACGAGTTAAGACTCAGGAAGACTAAGTGACTGCTTACATTTTATGACGGTGGAAAGTATACCGAAATGTTAATTGAATGCAAACCGGGTGGGGTATCTCATGTGAAAATTCTGGGGTTGTGTGACCCTTATGTGACTATTAAAAGATCCCATGTGCAAGTGAAATGTAAATGTTTAAATTTGATTTTTGGGTCTCTTAAGAGAGTGAGCTTAACTGTTGCGAGAATGAGTGCGAGGTTTGCCGAAGATTTAAGTACTAGATGGTCTATTTTTCACGAGCTTATGAAGGATTGGGTTTAATGTCACTATGATATTATGGCAGCAATAGAGTATATGCATTATGAGTTATTGGGTGTGTTTTGATCTATGGCTTCGTGCCAAGTGGTGGAGTTTGCTATTGATTAAGTTGATTGCACGATTAGGTGCTATGTTGGTTCCAATTTGAGGCGTGTTGGTGAGTCAGTGATGGGTCACGAAGGTTGAAGTCGAGGATGGATCGAGTGAAGGAAAATTTTGACAAGGTTATATGGTGCTTCGTAGGTGTGTGAGAATCACAAGATGTCCTAAGTTGTTGTTGCTACGGAATGCTCAGTGCATAGAGCATGAAGATGTTTGTTTGTATTGGGATGAGGTCGTATCCCGCTGTGTCAGAGTGCTAATGAGGCATAGGTGGTTTTGTTCGATTGATCAGGCTAATTGCAGTGTAAATAGAGTAAATGACTATGCAAAGAAACATAGAAATTATCCTAATTATTTTCAATTAAACAGATTAACTAAACAAAGGCTAAGGTTTTCTAGAGCTAATCAAAAACAGGTCAGATAAATGGTTGACTAACCTTTGGGAATTGAGTAAGACTATTCTAACTAACTTAAAACAAACAGATGAACACTATCCAGAAATATGGGGAAGAAAAGAACATGCATGTAGCTTTCTAAAATTAAACCCTAGTTAATCTGAGTCTGATGCAATCGAGAACGAGCTTCCAAAATAATCAAAAGATTTAGCATGCTTACGCAAAGCGAATAAGAAATCGAAACTAACTTATTTCAACTACACAAGATTGAATCAAGCTAAAGCAAAAACAATCAGGAATCGGCTAAATAAGCAATTGATTAACCTTTAACACTATCCTAATTACCTTAACTGACACTTAAATAAACTTGCAAGAAGAAACTTAAAATAAATACAAAACAAGCGAATCATCAGAACATAAAATGCTAAACCTAAAAACAAGCGGATCATCAGAACCTAAAATGCTAAACCTAATTAAATCTGAACATAGGAAAATTAAACTCCTAATGATGAAATCTTAAACATGAAATTAATGAAACTAACAGTCGAAGCAAATAAGAGAGAACCTAAATCAAACGGCTAAATAGGGAACAATTAACATGAAGGGGAATCAACCAAAAAGAAGGAAAAATAAAGAAAATCTAAAAGAAGTTACCTATTTTCATTTTTTAAACCAAACAGGACCAATCTAGACGAATCTTGACCAAGCTTCAAAAGGGTAAAATGAATATTGAACTAACATTAATCGCCTGTTCTCAACAAGAACAGTCGGCTAGTTAAAGTTTGGGGTTCAGATGACCAAACTGTAACAAGAAAACAAACCAAAAAAATGGGTACAAATTAGGGTTCAGAAGATTTCAGATTAGAAATTCGAAGAAATTAACTGAGGTTTTTGGGGAATTCATTGTATTTTATGGTTCAGAGGGGTGTGAGGATTGTGGGGTGTAATTTTGGGCCATTTGGGTGATTTAAGATTTTGGGATTCCGGTCTTAGATCTAAGATTTGAAGAGTTTGATAAGGATTTGAGGGAGATGGTTTGGACATTTGGAAAGGGTAGGGAAAGGGGATTATAGGATGTAATTTTTGTAGGGTTTGGGGTGTTGCCTCCACCGTGGGGCAATTTCGGGCGGCGGACAAAGGCTGAGCCAGCGAGGGGATTTAGGGCGACTAGGGTTTGGTTTAGAGACAAGAGATGACGGTGAAATGGGGGGTGTTTTTAGGGTTAGGGGAGGTGTTTTGGACAGTTATATGTTAATTGGGAGGACAGTTCGGAGCCGTTGGATTAAAATGATCCAACGGTTGTGATTGAGGGAAACCAAAACGGGGTCGTTTGGCTTTGAAAAGGGGTGGACCGGGTAAGTCTAGATTTGGGCTTGGATCTAGGTTGATTTTAGTGGGGAAAATTTGGGCCAAATCCCTTTTTCTCCACAATTCTTTTCTTATTTCTTTTTCTTTTTTTTCTTTATCAATAATTAAAGAAAAAACCCTAAATTAAATTCCTAAATTAATCTAAATTGTAAAATAAAGCTAATAATCTAATTATAAATTTTATAACAATTACTCGATCCTAAACTAAAAGAGAAAAATTACTAATCTAAGAATTAAAAAAATTGTAAAAATGAGCCATTTTTTTGTAATTTTCAATTTTAATAAAATAAATAATTAACTAATTAATCCTAAAAATATAAAAACAAAATATAAATGAAATTCATGGTATTTTTTGATATTTTTTATGATTTAAAAAAAAATTAAATGTGCACAAAAATTCAAACAATTAATAAAATCCTATAAATATCATATAAAATGGACAATAATTTGAAAAAAATCTATTTTATTTGATTTTATAGGAATATTTCATATAGGGCAAAAATCAGATGCTCACAGCTGTCGTTCTTCGCTCGGAAACACGAATAATTTTTGGGCAAAGATAAAATGAGCAATTATGAGTGATTTTTGCCCGTTTGAAACTCCATGAGAAGCATCTTTTGAAAAAGTTTGACCGAACCTTGCTTCGGAGGTTGCCTACATATCCTTGGCTACAAAGAAATCAGTTCAATGTAGTTCGGGACGTTTTGGTAGCTGGGACTATCAGAAAACTGTGATTTCACTGTTGTTTCTGTTTTCTGAGCTCCTTATTACATAAAAATCAAAAAGTAAAAGCTAATCTAGTTAAGCCTATCAAGTACGAGTTACAATATTCCTATCTATAAACCTTCTACAGCTTGTCTCGACTCTTGACTGGCTCTTCCTGCAGAGTCTGATCTGAATCTTGATGGTCCTTAGCTGCAAACACTGGTTCATCCTTCTTCATCTTTTGGATCAAGGCGGGACATGCAAAGCTTGTGACTTTAATCATACCTTGAGCAGTCTGCATCTTTTCTCCATTTCTACACTTAAAATTCAACTTCTTTCTCGTTTTTCTTTTCTTTTATTCTGGATCGAGACTTCTTCTTTTGGTCATCTCGAACCCTTTGTCTTGAGGTATAACTTGCTCAGACACCAAAACGACAAACAAACGAAAGTTTCTGCCCCAGTATTCACTAGGAAAATTTCGTGAGTTATTGTAACAAAATCTAAACTATTCCTTTATTGAAAGCAATTAAAATCGGGATTATATATCCCTAAGAAAAGAAAAAAAAGAGATTATGGAGTGGAGACCCTATATCTAAAATGAAATCAAATGGGAACGGAGGCCCTAAGTTGGAAAGATTACCAGGTTATATTGGCAAAATGACTAGGTTATGCCGGAAAGAAGTACCCGGTTTATGACGGGGAGATCCACTGGTTATGCTGGGAATGTCATCGGGTTATGTCGGAAAAATTCCTCGGTTATGCCGCGAAAGTCATCGGGTTATGCCAGAAAAAGGTCCTTGCGTTATGTCGGGGAGGTCCACGGGTTATGCCGAGAAATTCATCGGGTTATGCCGAAAAAAGGTCCTCGGGTTATGCTTGGGAGGTCCACGGGTTATGCCAGAAAAGTCATCGGGTTATGCCGGAAAAAGGTCCTTGGGCTATGCCTTGGAGGTCCACGAGTTATGCCGGGAAAGTCATCGGGTTATGAAGGAAAAAGGTCCTCGGATTATGCCGGGGAGTTCCACGGGTTATGCCGCGAATCAACTATGGAGTAGGACCCAATACTGTAAAAGGCTACCAGACTATGCTGGCAGTGACTAGGGAATGGGACCCTATGTTGGAAAAATATAGCTAGAGATTGGGGACCCTTGGCTACCATGCTTTTGAATCTTTTTTCTTCTTCTTTTTTTTTTAGAAAATTTTATTTAGGAAAATGAATGAAGAATTAAAAACAAGACTTCCCTTTTCGGTTAAACTTTTGCTGCAGAACCATTTTGGTTGCTCTGAGCCTTGCTTTTAATGTAGCTGCTTCTTGCAGGGTTGTTTTGGACCGCACCTGTTTTCCTGTTTTAAAATCAAAGAACAATTCGTCAATTTGAAATGGTGGTTGGTTTTGTGGCCTTGATTTTTTTGATCACTTGATCTCGACCCAACTCTTTCGATGAAAATATTCATTGCTCACTGGCTTTCTGGAAATTGGTTTCCTTTCTAAACCCAGGGATCTTGACTTTCCAAAATTCATGCATGATGGTTAGCCCGTGTGGGCCTTGGCCGTTTCATCTTATTTTGCCTTTATGGGCACTTGACTACGGATTTCTTTCGTTTTCAATAATTTTGACTCTGGAGCATCAGCCATCATGGCCAGTCAAGATCGACTTGATGCACATGCTGAGACTGGGTGCTTTTTCCTTGAATTTTAACTTTTGTCAAACAAAAATCCTATAAAATCAATCTTGCCATCTTTTCTTTGTATTAGTTTCGGAGGAGGACTAGACCGAAATGGATTCAAAGAAAAGTAAACAAAGGACAAGATAATGAATTTAAATGAGAAGCGTCCCTTTCACTGAAAGGAAAGAAGGACTTATCTGCAGTGCATGCAGGCTTCAATAGACAGGACATGCTTCTTGGACTGGATACCCGACCTGCGTAACCCTCGAATAACTCAAAACCGAGAAACCTTGTCGAGATTCTATCAGCGCCGATGGTTGTAAGTTATTCCGTTTTCGATCAGTGGTGGCCTTTAAGGGTTTTCATCAACTGACCTCTCTTATTTCTCTTCTCACTATCGCATTATAGTGATCTTTGTGAGTTTTCACTAACAAGACTCTCTCACTTTAAATTTCTCTGCTCAACATCGCCTTACAGTGCCCGTGTCGGTTTAAACTAATAAGACTCTCTCATTTTATTTCTCTCAACTGATTGTATCAAAATCCAAATAACCAACAACCTCCCATTTTTGAACTTCTTTACCGATTGACTAGAAGGACATGAAACATGATTTTAGGGTAAAAATCGTCTGGGTTGAATTACAACTTTGGAACCTTCCAGGCGAACCGTCGCCGAACCATTACAAATTTTGCCCCAGTTTCAATTTTGGAGGGAATGTGAATTTTTGTTTTGGTGTGACTGAACCCTAGAGAGAGACTGCCTACGTATGCTTTTAGAATCAAGCCGAACGTAGTTCAGGGAAACTATATTTTTGATTTTCTTTGTTTTTTTTACAAACGTTTTCGGGTTCCAAAGAGGGTAATTAAAGAAAGGTAACTGGCTCAAAGGGATAGAAAAGGATTGAAGTGTTTGGGTTAGCAAAAATGAAAGCCTTCATCATCCCAATCGGATAATATCGGTACCGCAAAAGGATTAAACGTAATACCTTTTGACCCCGTCTGCATTGACAGCTGTTTCAGGGTCATTTCCTTTAATGTCTCCCAAGTACAATGCCCTTTTCGGCAAATAATTTCGTATAATGTATGGACCTTTCCAGTTTGGAGTGAACATTCCTTTTTCTGCCTTGTGATGTGGGAGAATACGTCTCAAAACAACTTTCCCCACTTCAAAGTTCCTAGGCCGCACTTTCTTGTTGTAGGCATGAGCCATTCTTTGTTAATACAATCGGCCGTGGCAAACTGCGACCATCCACTTTCCATCAATCAGGTTTAATTGTTCTAGATGGGTCTTGACCCACTCATTATCCTCAATATCAACTTCAACAATGATTCGAAGAGATGGAATTTCAACTTCTGCGGGTATTGCGACTTCAGTTCCATAAACCAATAGATAGGGTGTTGCTCCAACTGATGTACGCACAGTTGTGTGATAGTCCAACAATGCAAATGACAACTTTTCATGCCATTGTCTAGAACTTTGAATCGTTTTTCTAAGAATCTTCTTGATGTTCTTGTTCGCTTCTTCAACAACACCATTAGCTTTGGGCCGATAAGAGGTAGAATTCCGATGTATGATCTTAAATTGTTCACATATCTCCCTAATCACATGACTATTCAAATTTACAGCGTTGTCCGTAATGATAGTTTTAGGAATACCAAAACGACAGATGATGTTGGAGTGCACGAAGTCTACCACTTCTTTCTTAGTGACGACTTTAAGATTGACTGCTTCGACCCACTTTGTAAAGTAGTCAATGTCAACTAATATGAATTTATGCCTATTTGAAGCTTTTGACTTGATTGGCCCAATGATATCCATACCCCAAGCAACGAACGACCATGGTGCTGATATAGGATGCAGTTCTGAAGGTGGTGCATGAATCAAATCCCTTTGTACCTGACACTGAAGACACTTTCGGACAAAACTGAAACAATCCTTTTCAATGGACATCCAATAATAGCCTTCTCGAAGGATTTTCTTTGCAAGGACATATCCGTTCATATGGGGTTCGCAAAATTTTGCGTGCACTTCATTCATGATCCTTCCGGCCTCTTGGGCATCCACACATCTTAGAAGTTCAGATCTGGAGTCCTTTTGTACAAAACTTCTCCACTCAAGAAGAAGCCACTGGCAAGTCTTCTAATGGTTCTCTTCTAGTCTCCACTAGCTTTCTCGAGATATTATTTTGTTTTGAAGAATCTTTTGATATCACGATACCATGGCTGAACATATAGTTCTATCTCCACGGCATTGCGGTAACCATGTATTTCTCGAATTTGGATTTCCAGTGGGTCAATGTGGATATTGCCTGGATATGGAAGCATCGAGGCCAAAGTAGCTAGTGCATCAACTAATTCATTGTGAAACCAAGGAATATACCAGAACTCGACGGACTTAAACCGCTTGCTATGATCTTCCACATGTTGTTTATATGGAATAAGCTTGACATCCCGAGTTTCCCATTCACCTTGAGCTTGTCGGATAATCAACTTCGAATCTCCCATAATTAATAATTCTTCCACACCCTAATCGATTTCCATGTTCATGCCTATAATGCAGGCTTCATACTCGGCAGTGTTGTTCGTGCATAAAAAATAAAGTTAGGTTATGGTCGGATAGTGCTGTCCAGGGGGTGAGATCAAAATTGCCCCGATCCCGACACCTTTTGCATTCACAGCTCCATCAAAGAACATTTTCCAAGCATTGGTGTTTTTTGAAATTACCTCAAATGAATTTACTTCCTCGTCCGAAAAGTAAGTACTCAATGGCTGATATTCATTATCAATAGGATTTTCAGCTAGTTGATCCTCTAAAGCTTGAGCTTTCATTTCTGAGCGGGTGACATAGACTATGTCAAACTCGGTGAGTAGGATTTGCCATTTCGTTAACCTCCTTGTGGGCATCGGCTTCTGGAATATGTACTTTAAAGGGTCCAATCTGGTTATGAGGTAGGTGGTATAGGCCAACAAGTAATGCCTAAGCTTCTTGTCCTTTCCCTATAGCTTAATTAATCAGTAGAGGCGACCCAAGTTAGGGCGCAACAAGTTGTTTCCAACAAAGTGTATTTGTCTTCATAACTAGTGAACTTCTTACTCAAATAGTATATGGCCTGCTCTTTCTTCCTGTTCACATCATGTTGCTCGAGGACGCATCCAAAGGAATTCTCCAAGACTGTCAAATACGAAAATAAAGGTCTTCTAGTTTCAGGCAGGACCAATACTGGCAGGTTTGATAGATATTCTTTAATTTTGTCAAAAGCTTCTTGACACTCATATTTCCATCTAATCGCCGCATCTTTCTTCAACAGCTTAAATATGGGTTCACATGTGGAAGTCAACTGAGCAATGAATCTGTCGATGCAATTCAATCTTCCTAGTAGGCTCATAACCTCTTTCTTGGTTCTTTGAGGAGGCAAATCGTGAATAGATTTTATATTTGTTGGATCTAACTCGATTCCCCTCCGACTGACTATAAACCCCAAAAGTTTCCTAGACAGAATTCCAAATGCACATTTAGCTGGATTTAACTTCAAGTCATACTTATGCAAGTGCTAACAAAAATTTCTTAGATCCCGCACATGGTCATCCTATATTCTTGATTTAATGGTAACATCATCCACATACATCTCAATTACCTGGTGCATCATGTTGTGAAAGATGGCAGTCATAGATCTCATGTAAGTTGCCCCGACGTTCTTCAAACAAAAAGGCATGACAGTGTAACAATTGGAGGCCCAAGGTATGGTGAAGGTTGTCTTTTCTGCATCTTCTTCATCCATCAAGATCTGATGATATCCAGCATTACAATCCACTGTATCTCATGTTTGGCACAATTGTCAACAAGGATGTAGAATTTGGCGAAGGGAAGTTGTCTTTAGGGCTTGCTTTGTTCAGATCTTGATAGTCAAGACACACTCGGGTTTTCCCATCTTTCTTCGGCACTGGGACCACATTAGCTAACCATGTGGTGTATCAGACCACTCAGATCACACCCATTTTTAACTATTTGGTGACATCTTCTTTGATCTTGTCACTGATGTTAGTTTTGAACTTTCTCTATTTTTGCTGGACAAGGGGATGATCGGAGTAAGTTGGCAATTTGTGCACCACTAAATCAACATTCAGTCCTAGCATATCATCATAAGACGAAGCAAACACATCTTTGAATTCAAACAAGAGTTGGATCAATGCATCCCTAGTTCTTTCATCAGTGTGAATGCTTATCAAGGTTTCCTGGACCTCTTCTGAACTACCCAAATTACTTGGCTCAGTTTCATTTAAGTTTGGCTTAGGCTTATTCTCAAATTGTTCCAGTTCTCGGTTTATTTCCCTAAAAACCTCATGTTTATCATATTATGGTTCTTGATTCATTACTTCACAATCATGCTAAGATCTGCGATGAAGTCTGCAAGCATGTCATATTATTTAAGTTCGCATTATTAAAACTGAAAAAAAAAAGAAAAGTAACCAAAATCAGAAATAATAAAGAAAAAGATTCATAGGCAATGAAATATTGATTTCATTTCATTGAATTTGAGGATAGAAGGGTTTTACATTGGAATTTTAAAGACAATATACTAAAAGAAAAATTTCAGTTACATTATGGAATAACTCGAGATGTAGAAAAGATAGAAAGACTGAATTATCGGGATTCCCGCCTGACTGGGAATGGAGTATCCTTTCAACTTTGAAGCTTGGCGTCGGGTCCCATATATTGCACCTCAACAGTGCTCGAACATTCTCCCCGCTGGACCATATGAGCCTCATACAATATTTGCCTCATGGATCCACATATGTCCTCAATTTCCTCGGTCGTGAAGGCCTCATATTCTTCCTCTATGTATCTTGGCTTGATGAATGTTTTGGACAGATGAGGGACCGGTTGAGGCAACACCTAACCATTGCTCTTTCGTTCGTTTGCCCATGTCATATCAGCTTCTGTGGCTTGGAAAACTACACCGAAGAATTTTTCATTGGCAGCTAAAGTGATAGGTTCCGCGATACTTTGCAAAGATACACCGAGCCCCTTCCCGGGCTTATACCCGTGCTTGATCATTTCAGTGGCAACTATGATTAACGCATTTGACAAAAAGGGTTGAGGACATGGGCTTCCTTCCTCACATTGATCCGCGACCACAATTTCAAAAGCTTGATATACTATGTGCTCACTACCTTCCTTAGCCTGGAGACATGAGACTAATGGGTCCTTGTAAATTGATTGGTCGTCTTCTCCATGGACCACGATTTCCTAATCTTCGTCTTCAAACTTCACCATTTGGTGAGATTAGAAGGTACGACCCCTACAGCATGTATCCAAGGCCTTCCTAGGAGAAAATTGTAGGAGGTGTCCATGTCCAAGACCTAAAACGTCACTTCGAAATCCACATGATCGATAGTTAAGATCAAATCAATTTCCCTTATTGTGTCTCTTTTGACGCCATTAAAAGCATGTACTCAAACATTGTTAGGCCTTATTCTCTCAGTCCCAATTTCCATTCTTTGCAAAGTTGAGAGGAGGCAAATATCAACCCCAGATCCGCCACCCAGCATGACTCTTTTCACAAAGTATCCTTCACATTTAACTGTCAAATGAAGAGCTTTGTTGCAGGCAGCCCCTTCCGGGGGAAATTCATTTTTCTGAATGAAATCCAATTGACTTTAGAAAATCATTCCACCATTCTTTCCAGTTTCTCAAAAGTGAGTTCGATCAGAACATATGCTTCATTGAGGGTCTATATCAACACTTTCTGATGCTCACTTAAACTTATCAGTTGCGACAAAAGTGAGACCTGGGAGAGATACTTTTGGAGTTGGTCGATTACATTATAGTCCGAGATTTTCATCTTTCAGAAAAATTCCTCAGCCTCTTCAGCACTGATGGGCTTTTTAAGTGGAAAACGCTTCTGTTTGGTTTTTTTCAACTCCTCCGAGTTGAGGTACTTCTCAGACGGGTTAGTTTCATTCACCTCCCCCCATGATTGCTTTCCCATTGTACGTCACCATTGCTTTGTTGTAGTTCCAAGAGACTGCAGTGGGGTCCTTCATGGGCTTTTATGGTGCGCGGCTAGTGATCACAGACTCATTTATCCTGGGTAGAATTATTGGTTCTCGTGCCACATAAGTCCCTTTGGGTACATATATCTTAGGTCCCTTGTTTATCTCGAACCTTTTGTGGGGACTCAACACAAATTGCTCTTTCATGGGGGCGCGGGGAACATAACGAATAACATCTTTAGGAGGTAATGTTGATACCCAATTTTTTCTATCTATTTTTATACTCAAAATATTCTCAAAAAAGCATGTACATGCATATATAACTATGCCCAAGAATTTTTGATATTTTTTCTAATTTTTAAAAAATCATTTTATTATTTGTTTTAACAGTACAAAATCCAATAATTATTCCCAAAACAATCATTTTGGTGAGTAATTTATTTCTATCCTCATATTTACATCACATTATAATTAAGATAATTTTTGCATATTTTTTATAAATGTATTTGATATTTTAAGCTAAAATTGCATAAAATTACAATTATAGCCTATAATGCATTTAATAGCATCTTACAATTATAAAATTGCACCCAGTATTTTTAAATTAACATTTATATATTATTAATCAATTTAGTGCTTTTAATTGGTTTAAAAAATTATTTTAACTATTTTAATTAAATTAAAAGGGGAAAATTGGCTATTTAAAGTATAGACCATTTACATTCCAATTATAGCCACATTATAGCCCCAATTTGAACCCAATTTCAACCGGCCAAATTTTAAAACCAACCCAATCCATAACCCAATTAAATACCCAACCGTATCCCCCCCTTAATCACAACCGTTGATCTAGAAGATCAATGGCTCAGATTAACCCTTTGCTTTTTAATTCACAGACTACCCCTTACCCTAATTCATTTCCACCCTTCAGCCACCCTTGAACCCCTAAATTCTCTCAAACTCTCTTAAGGTTCTTCGGAACCCTAGCCTCCCCGTACCTTGTTCCACCGTGTTTTCACCGGAGTCCATGGCTTCTCAGGCCATGGACAGCCTATACTCACCTCTTACATGCCCGTTGCTCGAAGGTTCGAGACTAGACCTCGAGAGTCTTCACTCAGACCTTCACCGATTTGAGGATTCCGGCCATCTCCGGCCTTGCTCCGGTGGCTCTTGGTCTTCTGAGCCTGATTCTGACCTCATCCGCCTTAGATCGGACATTTTCGAAGCCTTTCTCATCTCTAGGGTTCATCTGAAACCTTAACTACCGAGGTTCTCTCCAATTATTTTTAGATCTGTTACATGTTTGCACTATCGCTTAAGTTTCTTAAACATTTTCTCCGATTTCCTTTCAAAAGTTACTTCTTTTCGATTAGGGTTTCTGGAAAAGGTTCTTAAAAATGTTTATGACCCTTCTTCTTCTTTTCTTGGTGTGAATCGATCCCTGTTATGTTCTTATTTGCTCTTTCTGACTCGCATGTTTTTTCACGTGTTCTTATATTTGCTGTATTATGAAGTTTTTCTATTGTGCTCCGTTTTGCCTCCTACTGGTTTCAATATCATGCTCTCACATGCCTATCTTATGTGTTTCTTTAATGTGTTTTTCCTACTGAGTTTTAGTCCTTTGTTTGCCTTTACCGGACTTTGTGTGGGTTCTTTATAGATGTGTTTCATCGACTATTTCCTTAAGTTTACACTACCTAAACTCGTTTAAATTCCAAGCTTTTCTTGAAACTTGTTCCATGTACTTCAAATCAGTTTCTATGTTCTATTTGCTTTGAACCTGCTATTGTGCTTGTATGTTTCTCATAAGACGCTGAAAGAGGTCTCTGAGTCTGTTTCAATAGATTGCCTTCTCATCTCTGTATCGAATTCGAGTTTAAAAACCCTAGGATTTGCGGGTTTCTTTGGCAAGTTTGGTTTTATGTTTGGACAAGGGTTCTACTTTGAAACCTTGAACTCACAGACTCACTCCGAGTTTATGAATTGAATTTGAACTTTTTCTGCGTTTGTGATTCGAAAAATTTCTTGCTAGTCTTTCATAATTAGCATGACATTCTTCTTGCTTGACATGTCTATGTGTTTTATATATGATACTTCTCTTTCAAAGGTTTTGCCAACCTTTAATTGATTCTGAATCCCTTTAATATTGCTTACTTGATTGTTACTGCTTTTTCCCTAAATTAAAACTTTCCTTTACCTCTTTTCTGACTCGAACAAGGCTTTCAACGCGGTTCTTTTACCGGTTGTTTTACTGATTCTCTTTCCTTGTTTTCACAAATAAAGTACCACTGGACCTTTACCTTAAATATCTTCTATGTATTTACCCTTATTTGTCTGCTCTGCACAAGATATTTACTTGATCTCCTTCCTTAAATAACTTATACCCATTACCGTTTAAATTTGAACTTCTTAATTAAAGGAAGTCCATATACTGATTGATTTTAATTGGTACATAGTTCCATAATTACTACTAAACTATGATTCTTGACTTATTTTCTACACCTGCTTTCTATTATAAATACCCAGCTCTTTCATTAACACAGACACGATTTTTAAGCATATAGAAATCATAACTCTCTTCTAAACCTACACTGTTGCTCCTTGATTGCACTTTGGCTTTAATAAGTCTACTGTTTCTCCCAACTTGTTTCTCTGAACTGGTATGCTCTAAATTAATTTCAATGTCTCTCCTAATGTGTTTATTACAGTCTCTGCATCCATGCCTGCCTTTAATTCTCTGAAGTTAATTTTAAAATGTCTATGTGCTTTGTCTATTCTTTCTTCTTTATTTATTATTGCTAGTTTGAACAATTGCTCCCATACCCCCATTCCCCCTAAGGTATGGCCTGGCAGCATCCCAATTGCTGTCCAGGAATGAACCTGACCTTCAATAAGGTCCTAACTCCCAATTTTAAGGCTAACAAGCTGGTCAGGGGTGTGCCAGCAGCCCAATTGTTAGGCATGACCACTAGCCTGCCATGGTCTCCCCTTAATTCCCTTCAATTGCACTTACACTTACTTCTAGTCTCTAAGTTCTACCCCCTCTTATGAGCCTTGCCTTGGGACCTTGAGTTCCCTCTGAACTTGGACATTTGAGGGATGGCCCTTCCACATTGCACTGTAATTTGTTCTGCAATGATATTTGGGGTATAAGCATTGCCTGGAACTCTTGAAGTTCCTTGGAACTTTGACACATCCCAAATATTAGAAAGGCTTTAAAAATCCGATCCTGGAGTTTGGTTTATCTCATATTATTAGACTTTGAGTCTCGATTAGGCTGATTAGATGTAGATGTAATCATTGATGTATTTTATAATTTCTTTGATTTACTTGGTCCGTAACACCCTTTGTAATAAACTTTGTAATAACTACTGGGGTGTAGTGAAAAAGGATGGGATTGAATGCATGCCAAAGTGGTAGAAATCATGTTCATAGGGTCACTATTTTCAAATTCTGCCTAGAAAACATGTTTATAGGTTACCATTTTCAAATTCTGCATTCCTCATAGAAGTCATGTTCATAAGATTATTATTTTCGAACCCTGCATTTTCACGTAGATACCATGACTATAGGGAAATACTGTCTATGAAATTCTGTATCTTCATATAGTTAATTACTGAAATTCTACATCTTCATATAGATAATTACTGAAATTCTGCATCTTCATATAGTTAACTACTGAAATTCTGCCTAGAAATCATGTTTATAGGTTGCCATTTTCAAATTCTACAATTTCACAAAGATACCATGTTCTTAGGATTTTCTGCCTTTTCGTATAAATGCCATGTCTATGAAAGTCTACATATGATATAGGTAATATGTCTATAGGACTTCTGCATTTTTGCATATGCATCAGTCATTAGGAAAACTTGTTACAAGATTTAAATAATCAACCGCATATAGATGACCTGTCTATAGGATTTTTGCATGAACAATAACAATGTTTAAAAAATCAGTAATGCCTAGAGAGCATGACTATAGAAGTAATCAACTAAATCTGAATTACCCATTCGCCTTTTAAATCTAAAATCAGTGGTAATTCGTCTAACACTCGCCGAACTCATGATCTTGTGACCAATAATAACTTTTTTGCACTCAGTTTGTTCCCCATGTCTCTGAATTAATAGATATCATGCCTATAGGTTCTGTTTAACACAGACAAATAGTTAAAGAATTAATCAATTGTCAGTTTTCTACAACTACATCTAAGTTTGACTAATTCGGACTTCCTATATGGGAAATATTTGGTAAATCAATTCTTTCTACGCTAATTTTAATCAAGGACCTAAACAGTATGTGTAAGACATGCTAAACAATTCATTTCTTTAAGTGAGGAGGCCTACTTAAGCTTTAATTGTTCTTATTTTCCCATTAACTGCTTTATGTGTTTTGGTTGTCACCCTAGAATTTTTATCCTTTTAAAACCTCTAGAAAGCCAAGCTTCCTCCTTTTAGGATTAGTAGTCCTAAATGCCTCCGGGACTGATAGGTGGGACGGGTAATAACATGCAGTAGGTAACGATACCATTCCGCGCTTAATACCTTAACAGGGTGGGAAGGGTAGACATGGAGATGATGATCACACGATAACACCGTGCGTACGATTGGTTACCGGTGTTGTGTGGATGATCCATGTGTTTTACAAACCTAGGACCTCTTTTCATTATGTAACTTTGTTTAATATCAGTAAAATTCTGTCTCTTCAACTACCCAAAACTCTTCTTTAATTCTACTGCATTACTCATTTTCTTCTAAATTTTTCTTCTTTGTTTATTCAATGTCTTGATTAATTTTATGCATTTAGACTCTCCTCTCAAACAAATTGTAGGTCTTGATTCCAACATGCTTGTCACGTATCTATTTGTAATCCTTATGTGTGAAATTATTTGTATGCTTATTTGCATTAAAGTCATAATATAGCATGGCCGAGAACAACAATAGTGGATCTTGAGGGGTGCCTAACACCTTCACCTCGAGATAATTTCTAGCCATTACCCGAACTCTGATTTTCAAACTCAAAACTCTTAGTGTCCTAATTCACTTAATCATTTTCTTCAATTCCAAAAACCCAATTCCTAAACGAAAATAGAGTTGTTTTCCCAAATGTCGTAAACCGATTTCGCGAGGATAAGGGGACGTCGATATCATGGCGACTCTACTGGGGATTCTTTAGGATTTTACCACTTCATGTTATGTGTGAATTTACTACTTCTTTACTACTTTATTTAATGCCTTTATTCGAAACTGACTTGTCTTTTTGTTTCTTTTTCTTTAACGCTTCCATTTACTGTTTTCCTTCAATACCGTTGTAATTTTTTTCGAGCAATTATTGTAATCATTATGAACGTGAAAATATGTGACAATTTTTTTCATTCTTGTAATTGCATCTTCAACATCATATTCTGCTCGTGCCAAACAAATTCTATAGCAACGTTTTTAATAAGTTGTTGTGCTCTTCTGATATTATTACCCCCTAAATTTGGCAAAGGCATATTTGCGGTAAAACCAGTCGATCAGCGGTGCAGTCGACGATTCCATGCCTTTCCCTCTTGAGTTGTCTGCTCAAGGGTACCGATCTAATACCCCATAAAAACCTTATTCTATTTAACTGTGCATGCTTCACTATCAAACGTAGTCGAGTCAGTTATGTTATTCGCATAATAACACTTTAAGATAGCCTTGTACAAAGTCCACTTTGTTTCCTTTGAACCCAAATGGACAACACCATATTCTGTGCATTTATTTTGAGAACTAAATGTTGTTTATGCTAATTATTGATTTAAATAGTCGAGGCCGGCGGGGGTAGGGTCTAACGCTTTGTTTTGCAGAAATGAGGCACAAAATACCCAGGTTCGGCATGGTAACCAACATTCACTGAAGGTTGCTAAGTTGGTGGGAAGACCTTCTTTCCAGTGACCAGACTCTTGTCCGCAAGTATTTGGGGAACTTACCCTCTCTTTTGGAAGTTCAGCCTAAGAATAAAGTCATAGAGGCTGCGACCTTATACTGGGACAATGATAGATCAATGTTTCGATTCGGGGACCTTGAAATGTCCCTATTGCTCGAAGAAATAGGAGGGTTAGCCGGTATTCCTTGGGAGACTCCGGGTTTACTCATGCCAGAAGACCACAAGGGTAGGGATTTCTTCAAAATGATGGGGTTGAAGAGAAACTCAGATTTGACTTGTTTGAAGGACTCCTATATTCCTTTCGACTATCTATACGAGAGGTATGGTCATAGCAAGTGATACTGCACCTATCCAGATGAATTCGCCCTCACATCATTGGGGAATATCCACAGGAGGGTTTTCGTCTTTATGTTCTGCTTCTTGGGAATGATAGTGTTTCCTATGAAGAAGGCTAGGATCCATACCAAACTAGCCATGGTCACCAAGACACTAATGGAGGGGATCGGAGGGCAGCCTTTCAGCATAGTGCCCATGATTGTTGCTGAGATCTACCGAGTTTTGGAGAACTGTCAACGAGGGACCAGTCACTTTGAGGGTTGTAACTTACTACTCCAACTCTGGCTTATAGAACATCTCCAAAAGGGTCAATACCATCAAGAGCTTCCGCAAAGGCTATGGAATGATCATATAACCTTTCACTGTCCCAAGAGAATAAACTATATTGCTGACATGTTTGCTCAGCCGGGGGATGCTCGAGGATGGGTAGAATTGTTGGAAAACTTAGAAGAAGACAAGGTGTAGTGGATGTTCGAATGGTTCCCCACTGGAGAGTTCATCATCCACTCTCGGGACGCTCCATTCCTTATACTCACTAGTCTAAGGTGAACTTATCCCTATGTCCCTCTCCGAGTCATGAGGCAGGCGGGGAGAAAGCAAGTCGTACTAAAGATCGAAAAGATGAGTCACTTTAGGGTTGATTTCCAAGACGACAATAGCCCACACAAATGTCAAGCTCAACACATGTGGAACAGCAAGATCATCCTGGAAAAGGATTCCATAAAGCCTGACAGATATCGTGTCGGTTATACCCCATACTATCCAGGTTGGCTAGAAGAAGGTCATGCTGGGTTAGGACAGCCCGGGTCTATTCGAGGTCACAGGGTCATCGACGAGAGGGTTGAAATATAGGTTAAATACAACTAGTTGCGCAAGAGGATCAGGGAGTGCCAGAGTGAAAATCAGGAAATTCAAGAAGCAAATCAAAAGTTGATTGAGGAATGGAAGGATATGGCTGTCAAAGCCAAAAGCGTCTAGGGCATTTGGAGCGAGGGTTGGTACAGTTGGAAGGGAAATTCATCCGGAGGATCGAGAATTTCAAAAACATCGAGGGAAATAAAAGAGGACCTTTGGCCAGGGCTTATCTACTACTGGGACTACGTGAGCTGGTGAAGCTGTTCGACGGAGCCAAAGATGCCGAGTCTGGAGAAATTCCTTCTGGGACCAATTAGTTATAAGTCCTTCTTTTTTTCGCTTTAAGATGTAATAAGGCCAATGTCCATTAGTGACATTTTTACTTTATGCAATTTTAGTGTCGTTTCGGGATTCGTCTTATTTTTTATCAATAAAATGAGGCATTTAGCATTATAAGTTCTCCAAATCAACTTGTTGCTAGGCTTACCTCGGGCACAACGGGGCACCCAAGTTAGGACACTATTCATATTCATATTCTATGTGTTTAAATATTGCAATATTCTTTCTCAGAATTCGTATTAACTTGTTACCTTTTTTTTTTACTTTTTTTTATTTCCCTCCCTAAAAGGTTAGTTTGCGTACTCTGGCATCGTCATCCTACTCCACAAGATCTAAGGGACCTCCACCACCTCCTCCTCCAAGTCCTATAAAAAATAAGGGCAAAACAAAAATGGAAGATTTGAACAATGTCAGAAAGGAGAACTCGGTTGAAAGGGTAGAGGTTCCTCAGGGTATTCAGGTGTCCAAAGAAAGTGTCGCCCAGCTCGAACAGAAGTTACTGAAATTTCAAGAAGAACTAGACCAAGTTCGGAACTTGGTGAGCTTTTCATTCTCCCTCACTACTCCAGACGTTAACTTTCCCAATGCTCAACACCCCTTACCTCCATAGAACATCCCGAAGCCGTAGAAACAACCCGCTACTCATCAAAATTGCAACACATGTCACAACAACACTCCACTACTCATCCCTGAACTATCAAATGATCATCCCCACCACACTCCCATCTATGTGGAAACCCTACCACAATACACTCAGCCCAGTACATACACACTGGAGTCTGATAATAAAGACTCGACTCTCTCATCAAGAATCTAGCTGCCGAGCTCAAGAAACTCACTAGCCGAGTTCAGGGTGTTGAAGGAAACCAAGGTATTAAAGGGCTGAATTATGAGGATCTTTGCATTCAGCCAGACGTCGAACTTCCTGAGGGGTACAAACCTCCTAAGTTCAAGATGTTTGACGGCTCAGGGGACCCTAGAGTTTACTTAAGGACATACTGTGATAAGCTAGTCGGTGTAGGAAGAGATGAAAATATTCGTATGAAGCTCTTCATGAGAAGTTTGAAAGGCGATGTGCTATCTAGGTACGTTAGCCAAAATCCCAAGAAGTGGACAAGTTGGGTAGGAATGGCGTCCGATTTCATGGACAAGTTCAGATTCAATATAGAAAATGTGCCAGATGTCTTCTACATCAAGAATCTGAAAAAGAAACCTACTGACACATTCCACAAGTATGCTACTCAATGGAGATCTGAGGCTGCTAAGGTTAGGCCAGCCTTAGAAGAAGAACAGATGAATAGATTTTTCGTCTGAGCTCAGGATCCGCAGTATTATGAGAGGTTAATGTTGATAGAGGGCCAGAAATTCTCCGATATTATCATTCTAGGAGAAAAGATTGAGGAAGGCATTAAGAGCGGTATAGTCAGTAATTGAAAAAGGACATGAGTGTCGTGATGGTTGCACAGAGAACCAAGTCCCCAGTAAAATACCAAGCCTACCCGGTACTCCCCTCACATACCAGCCTATCCCCAATTACCAAGCACCTCCGCCCCCTTACCAAATTCCATCACCTGCTTACTAATCATCTCCATCCCCCATATATCAACCTACCTCACCAAGATATTCCCAACCAGTACCCGTCTACCAAGCCTATAATGCTCACTACCAATCACCTCCCGCCCGCCAAAACTTCCCCAGTCTACTCCCTAACTTTGATCGTAACTTTCCAAGCAATACACATCCATCGCCGAGCTAATCGACCAACAATATGAAAGACTCAAAGTAGCCGACTACGTCACCCCAGTCCCTGCCATAACTCCAGAAAACCCTTCCCAATGGGTCAATCCAAACAAAAACCTGTGCGTACCATTCCGGCATGAAAGGGCATACCATTGATGAGTGCCAATCTCTAAAAGAAAAACTCCAAGATCTAATTGACAACAAAATCATCGTGGCCAAGGAACCTGCTCCTAAGGTTCGAAACAATCCCTTGCCTAATCATAAGGCTGGTGGTGTGCATATGATCGAGGTAAAATATGATTGGGACCCCAAAGGATCAATCAGATTAATTGTCGAAGGTGACGAGCCCAAGAAACCAACAGTCATACTAAATCCAATTGTAGTCCAGATCCGGCCCTCCGGGGATGCTGAAGTAAACATGTTTGTACCTCTCGAGTTTGAAACACCGTCATCCGTAAGGACCACAAAGCCAATTGAGGTGGAGTTTGGGTCTCCAAAAGTACCATTTGAAGTTGTTGTGTTGCCTTCCAAGACGAGAGTGCCCATTCATGTAGCAATGTCAGCTATAACACCATTCCATTCACAGGCCATTCCTTGGGATTACACCGGCGAGGCAAGAAGGAACGAAAAAAAACCAGGACTGGCAGAATTTATACTCCGGAGCACTTAGTTGAATCAAGTAAGCAGGGACTAGGCCTGATGATATCTGGCGGAAGATACAAGCAAAAGAATACTCAGTTGTGGACCAATTAAATAAAACACCAGCGCATATCTCCATTCTAGCTCTGCTGCAAAGCTCCGAGACACATAAGAATGCCCTGATGAAGATACTAAGTGAAGTGTACGTACCCAGCAATATAGCTGGGGGAGAGATGGTGAACATGGTCGGGCAGATATTGGAGTCATAAAATCACTTTCCACGAGGAGGAGTTGCCCTCTGAAGGTTTAAGCCACAACAAAGCCTTGCACATCACTGTGCAATGCGAAGACTATTTCATCATCTGGACTTTGATCGATGGATGGTCCAGCCCCAACATCTATCCATTGGTCACCCTCAGGACATTGGGGAAAAGTCTGCATGAAATCAAGGATGGGGCTATCAACGTTAAAGTTTTTTATGGTTCCCAAAGGTCCATCATTGGAGAGATCAGTTTATGTCTACAAATAGGACAACCTTGGTTCGATGTTGATTTTCAAGTAATAGACATCCCAGCATCATACAACTTACTACTGGGATGACCTTGGATCCACGCTGCTGGAGCTCTAGCATCAACCCTGCACCAGATAGTGAAATTCAAGTGGAATCACCAAAGGTGATTATTCATGGTGAGGGGAGTAACCCCATATATAGTCGCCAAACCATCCCAGCAATTGAAGGAAGAAGGAAATTAGGAGGAGAAACTTACCACCAAATTGAGCGAGTCAATGCCGTGGACAAAGACAAGTGGTGGGATAACAAGATATGAATATGCAAAGGGCTCCGCAAGAACTTCTAGGGAATCACCAAGCCTATCAAACTGAAGAAGCGTGGCACCACTTTCGGGTTAGGGTATGGATATACTTGGGAAGAATTCTAGAACTGGTCGCCACCATGGCGCAGTCCCTATTTTCCATTGGAGCACCTGATACCCTGCCTGGAACAAACTTTCCAGCTGACAGACAACTTATATGGGTCATAGGAAGAAGAAACATTGGCGGCAATGAAGAATCTGTTCTTGGAAGAAGACGATATGGAGTGTCATGTCATTTTTAAGGAGGAAGGACCTTCCATACAAACTGTGAGCCGAGGAGCGCGTCTCAACAACCGGTACATCAGAACCACCAAAGCCCGGGAAGCTTCGGGGTAGCAAGGCTGAACAAAACACTATGAATTTCTTTTTACTTTTCATTAGTTGATTTCCTTTCAGTAATATCTTTAAATTTTGAAAAGAGTTCTGATGTTTGAAACAATTTAGGGATTTATCGAAGTATTTCAGTTTCTTATAAATCTTGCTCTTATTATTTTCTCTATCATTTACTTTATTTACACAGCATTACCGTTACTTATCTTTATGAACCGACAAATGTGACATGCGATGAGATAATGCAACAAACGGACATAGACTCGGAAGAGGATGAAATAACAGAAGAGGTCGTTAAAGAGGTTGAGGACTTTGAGAATAGGCCTAAGTCTAACTTAGATGAAACTGAGGTTGTCAAGGAAGAAGTTACCAAACAAGTCAAAGCCAAGGTCTTGAGGATAGTGGAGTACCCAACATGTTTAGAAAATATTGTGGCAGTGCCAAAGAAGGACGGGAAGGTTAGAGTCTGTGCCGACTACCGGGACCTCAACCGGGCCAGTCTGAAAGATGACTTCCCATTGCCAAACATACACATCCTGATCGATAACTATGCCAAGCACGAGCTGCAGTCATTCATCGATTGTTTTGCTGGATATAATCAAATATGGATGGACGAAGAAGACGCGGAGAAAATGGTTTTCATCATGCCGTGGGGAATGTATTGTTACGAGATGATGCCATTTGGATTGAAGAATGTTGGGGCCACCTACATGAGCTCCATGACTACTATTTTCCATGACATAATACACAAAGAGATCGATGTGTAGACGACATCATCATCAAATCCAAGAAAGCCACTAATCATATGGAAGATCTGAGGAAGTTTTTTAACAAACGGAGAAGGTACAACTCGAAACTGAATCCTGCCAAATGTCATTCGGGGTTCCAGCCAGAAAACTGCTTGGGTTAATCGTAAGTCGACAAGGAATAGAACTGGATCTGTCAAAGGTTAAGGTTATTCAGGATTTGCCATCGCCAAAGAACAAGAAAGAGGTTATGAGTTTCCTGGGGAGGCTCTACAACATCAGCCGATTCATAGCCCAGTCCACTGTCATTTGTGAACCGATCTTTAAGATGCTAAAGAAGGACGCTGCTACTAAATGGACTGAGGACTGCCAGAAAGCCTTTGACAGAATCAAGGAATACCTGTCAACTCCGCCAGTCCTGGTTCCACCCAAACCAGGTAGACCGCTATTGCTCTACCTTACAGTACTGGATGGAGCATTCGGCTGTATTCAGGGACAACATGATGAAACGGGGAGAAAAGAGCAAGCCATCTACTATCTTAGCAAGAAGTTCACTCCATACGAGACCCGAAATTCCCTGCTAGAATGCACATGTTGTGCTCTGACTTGGGTAGCTCAGAAGTTCAGGCATTACTTCTGTGCCTATACTACTCATCTCATATCAAGGATGGATTCGTTAAAGTACATCTTTCAGAAGCTCATGCCCATGGGCAAGCTAGCCAAATGGCAAATCTTGCTGAGTGAATTTGATATTGTCTATGTAACAAAGAAAGCGATCAAAGGACAAGCACGAGCCGATCATCTTACCGAAAATCCTGTGGGTAGAGAATACAAGCCTCTAAAGACGTATTTTCCTAATGAGGAGGTCTCTTTTATAGGAGAAGACATTGCCGAATCCTATGATGGCTGGAGAATGTTCTTCGACGGAGCATCAAACTTCAAAGGAGTTGGCATATGAGCAGTTCTAGTATCAGAAACAGGTCAACATTATCTGGTGTCCACCAAACTCAAGTTCTCGTGTACCGACAACATGGCAGAGTACGAAGCCTGCATCTTAGGGCTCAACCTAGCCATTGACATGAACGTTCAGGAGTTACTAGTGATCAGGGATTCAAACTTGCTCATAGTTACTAGTGATCAGGGATTCAAACTTGCTCATACATCAGGTTAGAGAAGAATGGGCAACCAAGAACTCCAAGATACTCCCATACTTGCATCATGTACATGAGTTGAGGAAGAGTTTTACAAAGACAGAATTCTGGCATGTCCCCAGAGTCCAGAATGAGTTCGCCGATGCATTGGCCACTCTATCATCCGTGATTCAGCATCCAGATAAGAACTTCATTGATCCTATCCTGGTGAAAATCCAGGATCAACCCACTTACTATGCTCACGTAGAGGAAGAAGCAGATGGAAAACCATGGTTTCATGACATTAAGAAGTATCTGTCAACAGGAGAGTATCCAGAACTTGTAAACACTACTCAAAAGCGCACACTGTGGAGAATGTCCAATGACTTCTTTCACGGCGGAGGAATCCTGTACAGGAGGACTCCCGATTTGGGATTACTAAGGTTTGTCGGAGCAAAGGAAGCATCCAGGATGTTAGAAGAGGTTCATGTATGGACCTGTGGTCCGCATATGAATGGTTTTGTCTTAGCCAAGAAAATACTCCGGGCCGGTTATTTCTGGATGACTATGGAGACGGACTGTATCCAGTATGTTTGAAAATGCCATCATTGCCAGATTCATGTAGACATGATAAAGATGCCTCCTAACGAGCTCAATACAACAAGCTCACCATGGTCGTTCGCCATTTGGGGAATGGATTTCATCGGACCTATCGAGCCTACCGCATCAAACGGGCACAGGTTCATTCTAGTGGAAATTGATTATTTCACCAAATGGGTTAAAACAACATCATATAAGGCAGTAACCAAGAAGGTTGTGGCAGACTTTGTCCACGACCGTATCATTTGGCAGTTTGGCATCCCAGAGTCAATCATCACTGATAATGGTTCCAATCTCAACTGTGATCTGATGAAAATAATGTGTGAGACATCCAAGATCAAGCACAAGCACAAGAATTCTACAACCTATAGACCTCAGATGAATGGAGCCGTAGAAGCGGCCAATAAGAATATAAAAAAGATACTGAGGAAAATGATAGAAAAAAAAAAGCAGTGGCATGAGAGGCTATCCTTTGCTTTATTGGGATACCGTACCACAGTCCGCACATCAACCGGGGAAACTCCTTATATTCTAGTTTACGGTACCGAGGCAGTCATCCCAACTGAAGTAGAGATACCCTCCCTGAGGATTACACAGGAAGCAAAAGTTGAAGATGCAGAATGGGTAAAGAGTCGCTACGAGCAGTTAGGCCTTATAGACGGAAAGAGAATGAACGCAATTTGCCATGGTCAATTGTATCAGAACAGGATGTCCAGAGCCTTCAACAAAAGGGTCAAACCGAGACAATTTACATCGGGGTAGCTGGTGCTGAAGAAGATTTTTTCGCATCAAAATGAGGCCAAAGGAAAGTTCTCTCCTAATTGGCATAGCCCGTACATGGTTCACCGGGTCCTAACAGGAGGAGCCCTCATACTCGCAGAGAGGATGGAGAAATTTGGCCAAAGCCAATTAATTCAGATGCAGTCAAACACTATTATGTGTAATCATTATAATTTCTGTATGATGTAATTTGAACTACGCTTGACTTGATTCCCGTTTAAGAAGGGATACGTAGGCAGCCCTATGGGTTCGGTCACAATTCAATAAAATTTTCATTTCCCCCGATATTGGAAACTGGGGCAGAATTTTGAGGAGGACCATCAAAATTCCAAAGTTGACTTTCGCCATTTATCGCGCACAGCCGTCAGAGGCACCAGCCCAGTAAACTGGGGCAGAATTTTGAGGACGACCCTCAAAATTCCAAAGCAAAGAGGTCGCAATATCTTAAATCGCGTCGCAGTCATCGGTTCATCTAAAATAAAGTCATTTTTTTTATGTAATTACATCATACTTATAAAATTATATTCACCAAAATCATGCATGGATACTATCAAAATTGCTTTGTTTAGTGATGCTACTCCACTGAAAGCAAGAGCTGAGTAGGACAAGCGAGGTCCACAGGAAGACGAACTAACCTTCCCCCTTGACAAAACTCACGATTTTCTTTGTATGAAAGCACCCCAAAACTTCAGATATGGTTACGTACTCATATTTTTTAGGAATACAACTTTCAGAATAATCGCCTCTCTAAAAGTGCTATCCACACACGACATCCCCCAGCAGCCACAATGACGCAATCAATTATCATCTATCAGCTAAGATATTTCGTTACTCTTCACCTTTATTTCCTTGCATTGCATACGACTACTTTTTTGCCGTTTGAGACTAAGCTCTATCTCCATCCTGCATTTCCGTGCATTTAATAAGGCTACTTTTCTGCCTTCCAAGACTAAGCACTGTCTCCATCCTGCATTTCCTTGCATTGTATAAGGCTATTTTTCTACCTTCCGAGACTAAGCTCTGTCTCCATCCTGCATTTCCTTGCATTGCATAAGGCTATTTTTCTGCCTTCCGAGACTAAGCACTGTCTCCACCCTGCATTTCCTTGCATTGCATAAGGCTACTTTTCTGCCGTTCCGAGACTAAGCTCTGTCTCCATCCTGCATTTTTTTGCATTGCATAAGGCTACTTTTCTGCCTTCCGAGACTAAGCATTGCCTCCATTTTGCATTTCCTTGCATTGCATAAGGCTACTTTTTTGCCTTTCGAGACTAAGCACTATCGCCTTCCCGCATTTACTTGCATTACATAAGGCTACTTTTCTGCCTTCCGAGACTAAGCACTGTCTCCATCCTGCAGGGCTGAAATATCGCCACCTCTTATTTTCATCGGCTGAAATACCGACAGCTTTATTTAAACCTTGAATGGCTGAAACATCGCCAATTTTGTTTAAATCCTTCATATCAGCTGAAAGATCGCCAATTTTATTCAAATCGTTACATCTGCTGAAAAACAGCTAACTTTATTTGAATTTTTTTTGGATGAAATATCGCTATTTATATTTATCCTTCATATCGGCTGAAATATCGCCAACTTTATTTAATTCTCGATACCCGCTGAAAGAGTGCCAGTTTATATTTAAACCTTTGTCGGCTGAAAGATCGCCATTTACGCTTTACATCGGCTGAAATACCGCCAAATCCTGCATCTCATGAGCTGAAATACCGCCAAGCTGTCCAAGGGTGTCATTGTTTGGAGGCATCACTTTCATAGCCCGAGAACGCCATGCCATGGCCAGAGGACTTCGCTTTATATTCCGCACATCATTATTCAAAGGCATCATTGTTTGGAGGCACCATTTTCATAGCCCGAGAATGTCATTTCATAGCATGCGAATCCTTTATTATGCACTACATGGCCTAGGAAGTCATGGTCTGAGGACGTCATCCTAACCGTCCAAAGACAAAATTCATGGTGCAACAGGAACTTGCATCACGTCTAAATTCATGCACGATATGTTTGTATTGCTCATTTGCAGGTACACCAACTGGCAATGGCCATCACAGCAGGAGCAATCTCGCTCCGGTTCTCGCATCCCATCAGTCCTTGACCATCCTTCCAAACCTAAACATTGCCTCCGTCTTCTTCAAAACCTCCATCGACATATTCCGTCGATGTATCTTGAACTACATATGACCTGATTCCTGTAAGACCAAGGATATGTAGGCAGCTCAGGAACTAGAGCTCCGTCAAAACCTTTGCAAGTCATTTCTCTCGGTCGAAATTGGTCATCATATCTTTACCCGACAACTATTTCATCCTTCCCGGGTAAAGAGGGGCAGTTGTTGATACCCACTTTTTCCCTATCTATTTTTATAGTCAAAATATTCTCAAAATAGCATTTACATGCATATATAAGTATGCCCAAGAATTTTTGACATTTTTTCTAATTTTTAAAAGCTTTTAAAAAATCATTATATTTTTTGTTTTAACAATACAAAATCCAATAATTATTCCCAAAACTATCATTTTGGTGAGTAATTTATTTCCATCCTCATATTTAAATCACATTGTAATTCAGGTAACTTTTGCGTATTTTTTATAAATGTATTTTCTATTTTACGCGAAAATTGCATAAAATTGCAATTATAGCCTATATTGCGATTAATAGCATCTTACAATTTTAAAATTGCTCCCAATATTTTTAAATTAACATTTATATATTATTAAACAATTTATTGGTTTTAATTGGTTTTAAAAATTATTTTAACTATTTTAATTAAATTAAAAGGAGAAAATTGGCTATTTAACGTATAGCCCATTTACATTCCAATTATAGCCACATTACAGCCCCAATTTGAACCCAATTTCAACCGGCCCAATTTTAAAATTAACCCAATTCATAACCCAATTAAATACCCGACCGGATTTCCCCTCTTTAATCACAGCCATTGATCTAGAAGATCAACGGCTCAGATTAATCCCTTCCTTTTTAATTAACCGACTACCCCCAACCCTAATTCATTTCCACCCTTCAGCTGCCCTTGACCCCCAAACTCTCTCAAACTCTCTCAACGTTCTTCGAAACCCTAGACTCCACCTACCTTGTTCCACCGTGTTTTCACCTGAGTCCATGGCTTCTAAGGCCATGGACAGCCTATACTCACCTCTTACATGCTTGTTGCTCGAAGGTTAGAGGCCAGAACTCGAGAGTCTTCACTCAGACCTTCACCAATTCGAGGATTCCGGCCATCTCTGGCCTTGCTCCAATGGCTCTTGGTCTTCTGAGCCTGATTCTGACCTCATCCGACTTAGATCGGACATTTTCGAAGCCTTTCTCATCTCTAGGGTTCATCTGAAACCCTAACTATCGAGGTTCTCTCTAATTATTTTTAGATCTGTTACATGTTTGCACTATTGCTTAAGTTTCTTAAATGTTTTTTCCGATTTCCTTTCAAAAGTTACTTCGTTTCGATTAGGGTTTCTGGAAAAGGTTCTTAAAAATGTTTCTGACCCTTCTTCTTCTTTTCTTAGTGTGAATCGATCCCTGCTATGTTCTTGTTTGCTCTTTCTTACTCGCATGTTTTTTGGTGTGTTCTTATATTTGCTGTATTATGATGTTTTTCTGTTGTGATCTGTTCTGCCTCCTACTGGTTTCAATATCATGCTCTTACATGCCTATCTTATGTATTTCTTTACTGTGTTTTTCCTACTGAGTTTTAGTCCTTTATTTGCCTTTACCAGACTTTGTCTGGGTTCTTTCTATATGTGTTTCATCGACTGTTTCCTTAAGGTTACACTACCTGAACTCGTTTAAATTCCAAGATTTTATTGAAACTTGTTCCCTGTACTTCAAATCAGTTTCTATGTTCTATTTGCCTTGAACCTGCTATTGTGCTTGTATGTTTCTTATGAGACTCTGAAAGAGGTCTCTGAGTCTGTTTCAATAGCTTGCCTTCTCATCTCTGTGTCGAACTCGAGTTTAAAAACCCTAGGATTTGGGGGTTTCTTTGGCAAGTTTGGTTTTATGTTTGTACAAGGGTTCTACTTTGAAACCTTGAACTCTCAGACTCACTCCGAGTTTATGAATTGAATTTGAACTTTTTCAGCATTTGTGATTCTAAAACTTTCTTGCTAGTCTTTCGTAATTAGCATGACATTCTTCTTGCTTGACATGTCTATGTGTTTTATATATGAGAACTTCTCTTTCAAAGGTTTTGCCAACCGTGAATCAATTCTGAATCCCTTTAATATTGCTTACTTGATTGTTACTGATTTTTCCCTAAATTAAACATCTTGTACCTCTTTTCTGACTCAAACAAGGCATTCAACTTGGTTCTTTTACCAGCTGTCTTACTGATTCCCTTTCATTGTTTTCACAAATCAAGTACCACTGGACTTTTACCTTAAATATCTTCTATGAATTTACCCTAATTTGTCTGCTCTGCACAAGATATTTACTTGATCTCCTTCCTTAAATAACTTCTGTCCATTACCGTTTAAATTTGAACTCCTTAATTAAAGGAAGTCCATATACTGATTTATTTTAGTTGGTACATAGTTCCATAATTACTACTAAACTGTGATTCTTGCCTTATTTTCTACACCTACTTTCTATTATAAATACCCTGCTCTTTCATTAACACAAACACAAGTTTTAAGCATATAGAAATCACAACTCTCTTCTAAAACTACACTCTTGCTCCTTGGTTTCACTTTGGCTTTCATAAGTCTACTGTTTCTCCCAACTTGCTTCTCCGAACTGGTATGCTCTAAATTAATTTCAGTGTCTCTCCTAATGTGTTTATTACAGTCTCTGCATCCATGCCTGCCTTCAATTCTCTGAAGTTAATTTTAAAGTGTCTATGTGCTTTGTCTATTCTTTCTTCTTTGTTTCTTATTGCTAGTGTGAACAATTTTTCCCATATCCCCATTCCCCCTATATATGCTGAGTTAAGGTACGGCCTGGCAGCATCCCAATTGCTGTCCATGGATGAACCTGACCTTCAATAAGGTCCTAACTCCCAATTTTAAGGCTGACAAGCTGGTCAGTGGTGTGCCAGTAGCCCATTTGTTAGGAATGACCACTAGACTGCCATGGTCTGCCCTTAATTCCCTTCAATTGCACTTACACTTACTCCTAATCTCTAAGTTCTGCCCCCCCCCCCATGAGCCTTGCCTTGGGACCTTGAGTTCCCTCTAAACCTGGACATTTGAGGGCTGGCCCTTCCACACTGAACTATAATCTATTATGCAATGATATTTGGGGTATAAGAATTGCCTGGAACTCTTGAAGTTCCTTGGAACTTGGACATATCCCAAAAAAGAGAAAGGCTTTGAAAATCTGATCCTGGAAGTTGGTTTATCTCATATTATTAGACTTTGAGTCTAGATTAGGCTAATTAGATATAGATGTAATCACTGATGTATTTTATTATTTCTTTGATTCACTTGGTCCGTAATAAGCTTTGTAATAAACTTTGTAATAACTACTAGGGTGTAGTGATAAGGGATGGGATTGAATGCATGCCAAAGGGGTAGAAATCATGTTCATAGGGTTACTACTTTCAAATTCTACCTAGAAATCATGATTATAGGTTACCATTTTCAAATTCTACATTTCACATAGAAATCATGTTAATAAGATTATTATTTTCAAAACCTACATTTTCACGTAGATACTATAACTATAGGGAAATACTGTCTCTGAAGTTTTGCATCTTCATATAGTTAATTACTGAAATTCTGCATCTTCATATAGTTAATTACTAAAATTCTGCATCTTAATATAGTTAACTACTGAAATTCAACCTAGAAATCATGTTATAGGTTACCATTTTCAAATCCTACAATTTCACATAGATACCATGTTCCTAGGATGCCAAGTCTATGAAAGTCTGCATATCATATAGGTAATATGTCTATAGGACTTCTGCATTTTTGCATATGCATCAGTTATTAGGCAAACTAGTTAAAGGATTTAAATAATTAACCGCATATAGATGACATGTCTATAGGATTTCTGCATGAACAATAATAGTGTTTAAAAAATCAGTAACGCCTAGAGAGCATAGCTATAGAAGTAATCAACTAAATCTGAATTGCCCACTCGCCTTTTAAATCAAAAATTAGTGGTAATTCGTCTAACACTCGCCGAACTCATGATCTTGTGACCAATAATAACTTTTTTGCAACCAGTTTGTTCACCACCCCCTCCCTCCATCTCTGAATTAATAGATATCATTCCTATAGTTCCTGTTTAACATAGACAAATAGTTAAATAATTAATCAATTGTCAGTTTTCTACAACTATATCTAAGCAAGACTAATTCGGACTCCCTATATGGGAAATATGTGGTAAATAAATTCTTCCTACACTAATTTTAATCAAGGACCTAAACAGTATGTGTAAGACATGCTAAAAAATTCGTTTCTTTAATTGAGGAGGCCTACTTGAGCCTTTAATTGTTCTTATTTTCCCATTAACTGCTTTATGTGTTTTGGTTGTCGCCCTAGAATTTTTATCCTTTTAAAACCTCTGAAAAGCCAAGCTCCCTGCTTTTAGGATTAGTAGTCTTAAACGCCTCCAGGACTTATAGGTGGGATGGGTAACATGTAGTAGGCAACGATACCATTCCACGCTTAATACCTTAACGGGGTGGGAAGGGTAGACATAGAGATGATGATCACACGATAACACCGTGCGTACGATTGGTTACTGGTGTTGTGTGGAGGATCCATGTGTTTTACAAACCTAGGACCTCTTTCCTTTATGTAACTTTGGTTAATATCAATAAAATTCTGTCTTTTCAACTACCCAAAACTCCTCTTTAATTCTACTGCATTACTCATTTTCTTCTAAATTTTTCTTCTTTGTTCATTCAATGTCTTGATTAATTTTTTGCATTTAGACTTTCCCCTCAAACAAATTGTAGGTCTTGATTCCAACATGCTTGTCACGTATCTATTTGTAATCCTTATGTGTGAAATTATTTGTACACTTATTTGCATTAAATTCACAATATAGCATGGCCGGGAACCACACTAGTGGATCTTGAGGGGTGCCTAACACCTTCCCCTCGAGATAATTTCTAGCCCTTACCCGAACTCTGGTTTTCAAACTCAAAACTCTTAGTGTCCTAATGTATTTAATCATTAGGTGGCGACTCTTCAATTCCAAAAACCCAATTCCTAAACGGGAATAGAGTTGTCTTCCCAAATGTCGTAAACTCGATTTTGCGAGGAAAAGGGGGCGTCGACAGGTACTGCCTCTATTTTGGATTCTTCAATTTTTTATTCACTTTGTGGAGTGGAGTTGCTCTTCTTCTCCCCCTTTAGTTGCTTTGCATCCACCCTTGGCTTCTTTTCAATATCGACAATAGCAATGATAGATTTCAGAGTTGGGTCAAACTTTTTCTCTTCACAAATTATCCCAATAACTAGCCCGTTGTTGTGGGCTAGCAATGGGTTATTCGTCACATTGGGGATCTCTTCATCTCTCAGCACTACTCGCTTTTGCTCTATTAGATTTTTCAATGCCATTTTGAGAGTCCAACAATTCTCAGGGTCGTGCCCTTCTGCCCCAGAATGATAAGCACATTGGATACCGGGTCGGTAGGAGGGTGACTCTGGTTTTTGCCTGTTCGGAAGCACCAGTTGCAACAAACCCATTTGGACCAGTTGAGGGAAAAGGCTAGAGTATGATTCATCGATGGGCATGAATTTGGTTCTTCTAGGTGGCTCATGGGCATGGGCATTGTATGGAAAATTATTTTTTGGGGGAAAGGGATTATATGGAGCTTGGTGAGGAGGGTTATCTCTAGGAGGTGGAGCTCGGCTTTGGTTAAACTATTGTTGTGGCCGAGCGTTATGGCTGGGCATTCATCGCCGCATAAGGCTGAGTAGTCATGGCATAAGTATTGATACCCAATTTTTTCCTACATATTTTTATATGAATAATATTCTAAAAATAGCATTAACATGCATATTTAAGCATGCCCACTTATTTTGGTATTTTTACTTTATTTTTAAATATTTTAAAATCAATTTATTATCTGTTTTAATAATACAAAATTCAATAATTATTCTCGAACTGGCATTTTTGTGAATAATTTATTTCATTCTCATATTTATACTAAGATATAATTAAGGTAATTTTTGCATATTTTTATACATTTGTTTGGTATTTTTACGCTAAATTGCAGATAATTGCAATTATAGCCTACTTTACAATGAAAAGCATTTTGTAATTATAAAATCATTTTTTGTATTTTTTGATTAACATTTATATGTTATTAACTAGTCCATTACCTTTAATTTGTTTTAAAATCATTTTTTACTATTTTACAAAATAATAAAAGAGGGAAAATTGGCTATTTAACAAACAACCCTTTGTTATTTCGATTTTAGCCAATTTGGCCATACCCTCCTATCAGATTTTAAATGGCCCAATATCCCAATTAAACTAACCTAGCCCAATCCCTAATCTAACCTGGTCCAACCCCATTTTAATCTAAGCCGTTGATCAAATGAGATCAACGACCTAGATTTATTTCCCTTAATTAAATTCAATTACCCCCCACCAGAGCCCTAATTTCTTCGAGACTGTCTCTCTCTATCTCGTCTCTTCTTATCCCTTCTCTCTAGAACCTTCTGGTTCTTTCTTCTTCGATGATCTCCACCGTCTCTCGCGACCACCTCCAATCTCACCCCTTTCGACCATCAGCCGCCATGAAACCCTAACTCATTGATTCCCTCTATTTTTGAGACCCAGAAGCCTCCACCATGCAAATCAGTCCCTAAAAGTTCCACCTGGTTTGTTTTAGGCCATCTTCGGCCACCTCCTTTCAGCCCGAAGGCTACGATGGGCATCTCATCGTCCTGTTCAACATCTCTAGGTTTATGGGCCATGTCGATTGAGACCTAGGGTTCTTGGTTCTGCTACCTATGAGATCTCTGGTGTGATTTCAGGCGAAATCACACCCTATATGTCACGATCTGTTAAGTCTCATCAGGTTCTCTCAACTCCTATAAGGGTTTCCCTTGTAAAACCCTAACTCTCTCCTGAATCTCTCAAAACGATGTTATTTTCATGCTATTTTCATGTTTTCCTCTATGTTCTACTTATTCTCGAGCTTCTTCTGAACGATTATCTACTTTGAACCATTTTTACTCTCTTTGAGAAACTAAGGTTTCTTGTATCTCTTTTACACATGTTTCAACCAATTTTCTTTATGACTAAAACCTTTTCCTTGTTTATTTTTGATCGATTTTATCTTTTTACTGTTTTTTTAGCTTGAATCTGCTAAAAACCCTAACTTCTAAAACAATTCTTCTTCGTTTGATTATGTGTGTTAGCATGATTTCCCTTACTCAGATTCTATGTGTTAGCATGTTTCTTTGCCTCGATTATGTGTGTTTGCCTAATTTTCTTTGACTTATCTCTATGTGTTAGCATGTTTCTTTGTTTGATTGTGTGTGTTAACCTGATTTTCCTTGCTTTGGTTCTGTCCACTTGCCTATTTATTTTATCCTTGTTAATGTTTCCTGGTCACCATGCTTCGAATGTGTCCTGCTGAGTCTTAACCTATGTTCACTATCTCTGGATGGTTGTGTTTGCTCATCTCTTGTTCCCCTTCTATCTATATGGCTAATTTTGTTTGCTACTATTGTTCCTTCACCTCTATTTATATGCTGAGAATGCAGAATCATGACTTCGCATGATTGATTCTGATTTTCCTTGATTGATTGGTAATTTAAAAAAACTCTCTTTAAAAACCCTAGAATTCTACTCGCCTGTTTAAATTAATTAATTTTTGTTACCATATTTGCTATAGTACTCTATTCTACCTGGCCTTTCCTTAATTTTGATTTTCCTGAATTTATTCCTAATTGGCTACTATATGCAATACTGAACCTTGACTCCTTCCTTATTTAATCATACACTGATTTTTCTACTTGCCTTATATGGTGCTGAATCTTTTCATTTGATTTTGATTCCCTTAATTAATGGGAGTACTTCCTTGATTCTTTAATTAATTGATTCAGAGTTCTTAAATTAACATACTTGTGTGATTTTTACCTTATTTTACCACCTAATTTCAACTATATATACCCTAAGTCTTTCAAAGAAAACACACGACAGTCTTCTGAACACACACACCATAGAATATTCTCAATTCTGCATTCTTTTGTGCTCTTTCTCTTGCTTTTGCTGTTCTCTACTCTTGCTTATTATTAGCCGGCTAAAAGCCAAAACTAATATAGTGTTACTACTTTGTCTTTGCACCCTGCTCTTGCCTTTTCACTGGTATGTCCTAATTAATCTTTAAGCCTCCAACCAATGTGTTTACTTTTGTTTCAGTTCATTATCTTTCTGATTGTCTTCTACTTATGCTTCTCTCGTTCAATGTGTAATTTATGCTTTGCTTTAATACTTCACCATGTCTTTTGATCTACATGCTAAGTCTGTAATATGACATTGCCTACACCTAACTTCTGTGAATCCTATTGTTGTACATTAGCATGCCTAAATTTACCCCTTCCCAGTTCCCCTGATCTTTGGCACTCTGTTTGTCCTCCTTGGTTCACATGTTTCTAATTGCCGTTTATCTTAAATGTCATGATTGTTCCCCTGTTGTTGTCTAATAATCATGTTAAGCATGACCAATTCTTGGCCCCCTGTATCTTCTGATTCTGTGTAGTCATTAAAATCTTTAACATTGTTTGATCTATTTGCTCACTTTCCCCGTGATCCTTGTATGCAATCCTATGCTATTAAACTACTATTAAACCAATGTTTCTGTTGTTTCTTTCCAAACAAATCCCTTGTTTTTTGAAACTCTTCTTTAAAATACTTCTTCCTGCACTTCACACTACTCTTAGAGAATAGGTTCTGCCCCCTTCGTGTGAGCATTGCTTTGAGTACCTCTGAGTACTCATTGAACTTTGACACATAAGGCTGGTATTCCACACTGCACTTGTTCTGCATTCTCTTAAGTGTCTAGGAGCTGGTATTGGCCAGGGAACCAATGGGGCCCTAGGGAACTTTGCCGCACCTAGACCATGGTAAAGGCTGTAAACTCAAAGTGATTGAGGTTGAAAGATTGGGCCTGATTCAAGGCTCCCTATATAATAGCTTCTTATTTTTTTTGTTCTTTATCGCTGTAATTCAGGTACTATTGGTTTGTAACAATTTGTAATCAAACGATTGGGGTAAATAGTGAATATGGGGGAGGGTTATGCATGCTTAGTATAAATAATGGATAGAAAACATGCTTATAGGATATTATTTATATATCTGTGCAATAGACAACTTGCATAGGACGTGCATCTCCTTCATTAGAGATCCTGCTTTAGGTTCTTTACTTTCAGCTTGACATTATTCTCACCTCATAACCACGATCAGTTAATAACCAGCAAGCAATTAGCAACAACCCAAATAACTTGTCATTACTACATTGGCATGTTAGAAATCATGTTTTAGGAATTCTTTTGTGCATTAGTTATCCTGCCCTTAGGACTTCTCACTCGTTTGAGTTGCAGTAGTTAATTCGTGTTTGTCTAATAACTTTGTTAAAATATGGCTAAGTGGTTTGAAACGTTTTCTGCAAATACCTTATCACACGTACCTTTATAAATCAAAATCAAAATCAAAATATGCATGTCCATTTTTTTAAAAAAAAAAAATCAAAAAATGTACAAAGATGCCTAGGCAAACTTTAGGCCCGATCAATTGTGTTTTCTATTAATTTAAGACAAACCAACTTCTTTTATTTCAACTCTGCCGTTCCTATTCTTGTCTTGATTCTTTGAAGTTCACTCAGCTTTTCTTAAAAAACTCTGCTGAAAATGATTTTGAAATGATGCATCTATTTACTTTTACTGAGCTTCTGATTTTTATGTCCTCAAATCACCGGGTTGCTCATCTCTGCCCAAAATCGTGCTATTACTGTTACTACTTTATTTTTTAAACCAAGTTTAACTGCTGTAAAAGTCCCTATCTTTTGAGACCATAATTTTGTTTAATTCATGCTACTTATCTGTTTTATTTGAGGAGGTATACATAAGCCTTTACATGTTTACATGCTTCCCCCCAACATGCAATATATGTTTTTTGTATGTCGCCTTAGATTTTCATCCTTTGAAACCAATCAACCTAATATCCCACCTTTTAGGACTAGTAGTCCTAAGTGCCTCTGGGACTGATAGGATGGGACGCGTAATAGCATTCAATAAGTAAAACCAGACTATTCCGCGTTTAATACCTTAATGGGGTGGGAAAGGGTAGATATGGATATGATGACTACGCGACAACACCACATGTATAAACGGTTACCGGGTGTTGTATGGGGTGATCCATATTATGTATAAACTTAGGACCCATTCCCTTATTTAGTCATTTTAATTTAGAATTTCAACCGCTTTTCTTAAATTTCTGCTTTCTTTTTTTCTTTTTAAAACGGTTTCTTCTCTCAAATTTTAGCTTCTTGAACTTCTTTAATATCTTGCAACCATTATGTGAAAAAAAACCCCTTGTGTTTGTGATTCTTGCTTGCCTACTTGATTGTTTGCATTTAAAGTCACAATATAACATGGCCGGAAACCACACTAGTGGATCTTGAGGGGTTCCCAACACCTTCCCCTCGAGATAATTTCTAGCCCTTACCTGAACTCTGGTTTTCCAACTCAAAACCCTCTGTGTCCTAATGCACTTAATCATTAGGTGGCGACTCTTCAATTTCAAAAACCCAAAATCCCAAAAGGGAATAGAGTTTTCCACCCAAATATCGTAAACCCGATTTCGCGAGAAAAAGGGGGCGTCGACAGCATGGCGACTCTGCTAGGGTTTTCTTTAAGCTTTTTCCACTTCATGTTTTTTGTGACTTTATCGCTTCTTTATTGCTTTATTTAATGTCTTTATTTGAAATTGACTTGGCTTTTTTGTTTCTTTTTCTTTAATGCTTTCATTTACTGCTTTCCTTCAATGCTGTTGTAATTCTGAGCAATTATTGTAATCATTATTTTTATGAACGTGCAAATACGTGACAACTTGATTCATTCTTGTAATTGCATCTTCAACATCATATTCCATTCGTGCCAAACAAATACCATAGCAACGCTTATAATGAGTTGTTGCGCTCTTCCATAATTATCACCCCCTAAATTTGGCAAAGGCATATTTGCCGTAAAACCAGTCGATCAGCGGTGCAGTCGATGGTTCCGTGCCTTTCGCTCTTGAGTTGTCCGCTTAAGGGTACCAGTCTAATACCCCATAGAAACCTTGTTCTATTTAATTGTGCATGCATCACTGTCAAACCTAGCCGAGTCAGTTATGTTCACATAATAACTCTTTAAGATAGCCTTGTCCAAAGTCCACTAGGTTTCCTTGGAACCCAAACGGACAACACCATATTCTGTGCATTTATTTGGAGAACTAAATGCCGCTTATGCTAATTATTGGTTTAAATAGTCGAGTACGGTGGGGGTAAGGGTCTAACACTTTGTTTTGCAGAAAATGAGGCACAAAGTACCCAGATTCGACATGGTAACCAACATTCACCCAAGGTTGCTAAGCTGGTGGGAAGACCTTCACTCCAGTGACCAGACCCTCGTCCGCAAATATTTGGGGAATCTGCCTTCTCTTTTGGAAATCCAGCCTGACAACAAAATCATAGAGGCTAAAACCTTATTCTAGGACAGTGACAGATCAGTGTTTCGCTTCGGGGATCTTGAAATGACACCTCTGCTCGAGGAAATAGGAGGGTTAGCGGGTATTCCTTGGGAGACTCCGGGTTTGCTTATGCCAGAAAATTGCAAGGGTAGGGGTTTCCTCAAGATGATAGGACTGAAGAAAAACCCAGACTTGACTTGTTTGAAGGACTCTTAGATTCCTTTTGACTATCTGTACGAGAGGTACGGCCATAGCAAGTCCTACAGCACCTACCCAAATGAATTCGCCCTCACATCATTAGGGCATATCCACAGAAGGGTCTTTGTCTTTATGTTCTACTTTTTGGGGATGATAGTGTTTCCTATGAAGAAGGCTATGATCCATACCACACTAGCCATGGTCACCAAGATTCTAATGGAAGGGATTGGCGAGCAGCCTTTTAGCATAGTACCTATGATAGTTGCTGAGATATACCGAGCCCTAGAAAACTGTCAACAAGGGACCAATCACTTCGAGGGTTGCAACCTACTACTCCAACTCTAGCTTATAGAACATCTCCAAAGGGGACAATATCGTAAAGAGCTTCCACGAAGGCCGTGGAATGATCATATAGCCTTCCACCATCCCAAGAGAGTTAACTATATGCCTAACATGTTTGCTCAACTAGAAGACGTTAAAGGGTGGGTGGAATTGTTTGAAAATCTGAAATAGATCAAAGTACAATGGATGTTCGAATGGTTCCCTACTAGAGAGTTCATCATCCGCTCTCGGGACGCTCCATTCCTTATACTCATTGATCTAAGAGAAACTTATCCCTATGTCCCTCTCCGAGTCATTAGGCAAGCAGGGAGGAAGCAGGTCATACCAAAGGGCGACAAGATGAGTCACTTCAGGCTGATTTCCAAGACGATGATAGCCCATACAAATGTCAAGCTAAACACATGTGGAATTACAAAATCATCCTGGAAAAGGATTCCATAGAACCTGACAGATACCATGCCGGTTACACCTCATACTATCTAGGCTGGTTAGAAGAAGATCATGGTAGGTCGGGACAACCCGGGTCTGTTCCAGGTCATTGGGTCATCGACGAGAGGGCTAAAATAATGGTTAAGTATAACCAATTGCACAAGAGGATCAGAGAGATCGAAAGTGAACATTAGCAAATTCAAGAAGCACATCAGACGTTGATCGAAGAATTGAAAGATATGGCTGTCGGCGCCAACAAACGACTAGGGTATCTAGAGCGAGGTTAGTTGGGAAGGAAATTCATCCAGAGGATCGAAAATTGCCAGAACGCTAAGGGAAATGAAGGAGGACACTTGGCTAGAGCCTATTTGCTGCTGGGACTACGTGAGCTGGTGAAGCTGTTCGATGGAGCTAAAGATGCCGATTATGGGGAAGGTCCTTCTAGGACCAAGTAGTTAGGAGTCTTTTTCTTCGCTTTAAAATGTAATAAGGCCAATGACCATTATTGACATTTTACTTTCTGCAATTTTAGTGTCGTTTTGAGATTCATCTTATTTATATCAATATAATGAGGCATTTAGCATTATAAGTTCTCCAAATCAACTTGTCGCTAGGCCTACCTCGGTCACAATGAGGCACCCAAATTAGGATACGATTCATATTCTTACACTATGTGTTTAAATATTGCAACATTTTTTCTCATAACCCTCACTAACTTGGTACCTTTTTGTTTTTACTTTTATTTTATTCCCCTCCCCAAAAGGTTTGTTCATGCACTCTGGCATGATCATCTTAAGCGGAAGGTCACATCTCAATAACTGGACTATCAGAACCACCAAGGCCCGAAAAGCTTCGGGGTAGCAAGGCTGAACAAAGCACTATGCATTATCTTTTAATTTTTCGCTAGTTGATTTCCTTTTCGTATTTTCTTTAAATTTCGAAAAGTTCTTCGATGTTCATAACAATTATTGAATTTATCAAAGTATTTCAGTAAATCTTACTCTTATTATTTTCTCTATCATTTACTTTATTTACACAAAATTACTATTACTTATCTTGATGAACCGACGAATGTGACATGCGACGAGATAACGCAACAAACAGATATAGACTCAAAAGAGGATGATATACCAGAAGAGGTCGTTAAAGAGGTTGAGGACTTTGAGAATAGGACCAAGTCTAACTTGGACGAAACTGAGGTTGTGAACATGGGGGATATAGAGAATGTCAAGGAAACGTGCATCAGTGTTCACCAGTCACTGTCAGAAGAGGAAGAGTATATGGAATTCTTTAAAGAATACGAGGACATATTTGCATGGTCGTATGATGATATGACCAGTCTCAGTACATCTATTGTAGCTCACAAGCTACGAACATATCCAACATGCCCGCCGGTAGAGCAAAAGCTCAGAAAGTTCAAGCCAGACATGAGTTTGAAAATCAAGGAGGAAGTTACCAAACAAGTCAAAGGGAAGGTCCTCAGAGTAGTGGAGTATCCAACATGGTTGGCCAACATTATGCCAGTGCCAAAGAAGGAAGGGAAGGTCAGAGTCAGTGTCGACTAACTGGATCTCAACCGGCCAGTACAAAAGATGACTTCCCCTTGCCAAACATACACATCCTGATTGACAACTTCACCAAGCACGAGTTGCATTCCTTCGTTGATTGTTTTGCCGGGTATCATCAGATATGGATGGACGAAGAGGATGTGGAGAAAATGACTTTCATTACACCGTGGGGGATGTATTGTTACAAGATAATGCCATTTGGATTAAAAATGCTGGGGCCACCTACATGAGGGCCATGACTACTATTTTCCATGCCATGATACACAAAGAGATCGAGGTGTGTGTAGACAATATCATCATCAAATACAAGAAAGCCACTGACCACATGGAAGATCTAAGGAAGTTCTTCAATAGATTGAGAAGGTACAACCTAAAACTAAATCCCGCCAAATGTGCATTCGGGGTTCCTGCCGGAGAACTGCTTGGGTTCATCGTAAGTCGACGAGGAATAGAACTGGATCCGTCAAAGGTTAAGTCTATTCAAGAATTTCCACCACCAAAGAACAAGAAAGAGGTTATGAGTTTCTTGGGGAGACTCAATTATATCAGCCAGTTCATAGCTCAGTCCACTGACATTTGTGAGCCAATCTTTAAGATATTGAAGAAGGACGCCGCCACTAAATGGAATGATGATTGTTAGAAAGCCTTTGACAGAATCAAGGAATACCCGTCAATGCCACCAGTTTTGGTTCCGCCCGAACTGGGTAGACCGCTATTGCTCCACCTTGCGGTATCGGATGGGGCATTCGGTTGTGTTTTGGGAAAATATGATGAAACGGGGAGAAAGGAGCAAGCCATCTACTACCTTAGTAATAAGTTCACCCCATACGAGGCCCAATATTCCTTACTAGAGCGCACTTTTTGTGCTCTGACTTGGGTAGATTAGAAATTGAGGCATTATTTCTGTGCATATACTATTTATCTCATATCGAGAATGGATCCACTGAAGTATATCTTCCAGAAGCCCATGCTCATGGGCAAGCTAGCCAAGTGCCAAATCCTGCTGAGTGAATTCGACAATGTTTACATAACCCAGAAGGCAATTAAAGGACAAGCAGTGGCAGATCATCTTGCCGAAAATCCCGTGGAAGGAGAATACGAGCCTCTAAAGACGCATTTTCCTGACGAAGAGGTCTCTTTTATAGGAGAAGACATCGTAGAATCTTATGATAGCTGGAGAATGTTTTTCGACGGAGCAAAAAACTTCAAAGGAGTTGGCATAAGAGCAGTTCTAATATCAGAAATAGGTCAGCATTATCCAGTGTCTGCCAAGCTCATGTTCCTGTGCACCAACAACATGGCCGAGTACGAAGCCTACATCTTAGGGCTCAAGATAGCCATTGATATGAATGTTAAGGAGTTACTAGTTTTTGGGGATTCAGAGTTGCTCATACATTAGGTCCGAGAAGAACGGGCAACCAAGAACTCCAAGATACTCCCGTATTTGCATCACGTATAGGAGTTGAGGAAGAGGTTCACAAAGACAGAATTCCGGCAGGTCCCCAGAGTCTAGAATGTGTTCGCCGACGCATTGGCCACTCTATCATCCATGATTCAACATCCAGATAAGAACTTCACTGATCCTATCCCGGTAAAAATCCAGGATTAACCCGCTTACTGTGCTTAATTCGAAGAAGAAGCAGACAGAAAACCATGGTTTCATGACATTAAGAAATATTTGGCAACAGGAGAATATCCAGAATTTGCAAACGCTCCTCAGAAGTAATCCAATCACTTCTTTCACAATAGAGAATTCCTGTACTGGAGGACTCCTGATTTGGGATTACTGAGGTGTGTCGAAGTAAAGGAAGCATCCAAGTTGTTGGAGGAGGTTCATACAGGGACCTATGGCCCGTACATGAATGGTTTCGTCTTAGCCAAGAAAATACTTCGAGCTGGTTATCTTTGGATGACTATGGATATGGATTGCATCCAGCATATCCCAAAATGCCATCGCTGTCAGATACATGCAGATATGATAAAAGTGCCTCCTAACAAGCTTAATGCAACAAGCTCGCCATGGCCATTCGCCGCTTGGGGAATGGATGTCATCGTACCTATCGAGCCTTCTGCATCAAACGGGCACAATTTTATTCTAGTATCAATTGATTATTATACCAAATGGGTTGAAGTAGTATCATATAAGGTAGTAACCAAGAAGGTTGTGGCAGACTTTGTCCGCGACCGTATCATTTGTCGGTTTGGCATCCCAGAGTCAATCATTACTGATAATGGTTCCAATCTCAACAGTGACCTAATGAAAATAATGCGTGAGACATTCAAGATTAAGCACAAGAATTCTACAGCCTACAGACCTTAGATTAATGGAGCTGTTGAAGCAGCCAATAAGAACATTAAGAAGATACCGAGGAAAATGATAGAGAAACACAAGCAGTGGCACGAAAATCTATCATTTGCTTTATTGAGGTATCATACCACGGTTCGCACATCAACCAAGGCGACTCCCTATATGTTGGTTTACGGTACCGAGGCAGTCATCCTAGCCGATGTAGAGATTCCCTACCCGAAGATTATACAGGAAGCAAAACTTGAAGATGCAGAATAGGTAAAGAGTAGCGATGAGAAGTTAGCCCTTATAGACGAAAAACAAACAAATGCGGTTTACCATGGTCAATTGAAATAGAATAGGATGTCCAGAGCCTTCAACAAAAGAGTCAATCTAAGACAACTCATGCCGGGGCAGCTGGTATTGAAGAAAATTTCCCCATATCAGGATGAAGCCAAAGGAAAGTTCTCTCCTAACTGGCAATGACCCTACATGGTTCACCGGGTCTTAACAGGAGGAGTCCTCATACTCGCAGAAAGGGATGGAGAAGTCTGGCCAAAGACAATCAGTTCAGATGCAGTCAAGTGTTATTACGTGTAATCATTATGATTCCTTTATGATGTAACTTGAACTACGCCTGACCTGATTCCTGTTTAAGAGGGGATACGTAGGCATCCCTATGGGTTCGGTCATAATTCAATAAAAAATTTCATTTCCCCCTGATATTGGAAACTAGGGCAAAATGTTGAGGAGGACTTGCAGCCATTCATCGCACGCAGCCGTCAGAGGTATCAGCCCAGTAAACTGGGGAAAAATTTTCAGGACGACCCTCAAAATTCCAGAGCAAAACAGGTCGCTATGTCTTGAACCGCGTCGCACTCGTCAGTTCACCTAAAAGAAAATCATTTTTTATGTAGTTACATCATATTTTTACTAAACCATGCATGTCTGCTATCAAGATTGCTTTGTTTAGGGACGCTACTCTCCAATGAAAAAAAGAGCCGAGTAGGACGAGCGGAGTCCACGGGAAGACGAACTAACCTTCCCTCTTTACAAAACTCACGATTTTTCTTTGAATGCAGGCACCACAAGACCTAAAACCATCATATACGATTACCTATTCATATTTTGCAAGAGTACAACTTTTATAATCGTCTCTTACTTACAAGTGCTATCCGCACATGACATCCCCAGCAGCCATAATGACACGATCAACTATAGACCATCATCTATCAGCTAAGAGATTTCGTTACTCTTCACCTTTTCTTGCATTGCATAGGTCTACCTTTATGCCTTCTGAGACAAAGCTTTGTCTCCATCCTGCATTCTTTGCATTGCATAAGGCTACCTTTCTGCCTTCCGAGGTTAAGATCTACCTCCATCCTGCATTTTCTTGTATTACATAAGGCTACCTTTCTGCCTTGCAAGACTAAGCTATATCTCCGCCTGCATTTTTATTGCATTGCATAAGGCTACCTTTTTGCCTTCCGAGACTAAGCTCTATCTCCATCCTACATTCTCTGCATTGCATAAGGCTACCTTTCTACCTTCCGAGGTTATGCTCTACCTCCATCCTGCATTTTCTTGCATTACGTAAGGCTACTTTTCTGCCTTCCGAGGTTAAGCTCTACCTCCATCCCACATTTTTCTTGCATTGCATAAGGCTACCTTTCTGCCTTCCGAGACTAAGCATTGTCTCCACTCGCATCGGCTGAAATTGCATGGCTGAAATATCACCACCTTTATTTAAGTCTTGCAATCGGCTGAAATATCGCCAATTTTATTTAAATCCTGCACGGCTGAAATATCGCCACTTTATCTCTTGCATGGATGAAGTATTACCACCTTTATTTAACTCTTGCAATTGGCTGAAATACTGCCAACTTTATTTGAATCCTACATGGCTGAAATACAACCAACTTTATTTAAATCCTATATGGCTGAAATATCACCGACTTTATTTATATCTCGTAACGACTGAAAGATCGCCATTCATATTTATACTTTACATCGGCTGAAATATCGCCAACTTTATTTAAATCTTGCACGGCTGAAATATCGCCACTTTATCTCTTGCATGGCTGAAATATCGCCAACTTTATTTAAGTCTTGCAATCGGCTGAAATATCGCCAACTTTATTTAAGTTCTGCACGGCTGAAATATTGATACTTTATCTCTTGCATGGCTAAAATATCTCCATCTTTATTTAAGTCTTGCAATTGGCTGAAATATGACCAACTTTATTCAAATCCTGCACGACTGAAATATCATCACTTTATCTCTTGCATGGGTGAAATATCGCCACCTTTAGTTAAGTCTTGCAATCGGCTGAAATACCGCCAACTTTATTTGAAACCTGCATGGTTGAAATACCGCCAACTTTATTTAAATCCTGTATGGCTAAAATATCGCCAACTTTATTTAAATCTCGCAACGGCTGAAAGATCGCCATTCATATTTATACTTTACATCGGCTGAAACATCGCCAAATCCTATATTTCATGGCTAAAATATCACCAAATTGTCCAAAGGCGTTATTGTTCGAAGGCACCATTTTCATAGCCCGAGCACGCCATGCCATGGCTTGAGGAACCCACTTTTATCTTTCGCATATCATTATTCAAAGGAATTATGCTTCGGAGGCATCATTATCATCGCCCGAGAACATCATTTCATAGCCTCTGAATCCTTTATTATACGTCTCATGGCCCAGGACGACATCCTACCCGTCCAAAGACAGCATTCATGGTCCAACAGGAACCTGCATCACGTTTAAATTTATGCACAAGATATGTTCTCAACAGGAACGATCTCGCTCTGGCTCTTGCAACCTATAAGTCCCTGACCATCCATCTCCACCTAAACATCACATCTGTCATTTTCAAAACCTCCATCAGCATATTTCGCCAATGGATCCCTGAACTACATATGTCCTGATTCCTGTAAGACCAGGGATATGTAGGCAGCTTAGGAGCCAGAGCTCCGTCAAAACCTTTTCAAATCATTTCTTTCGGTCAAAATTGGCCATCATATCTTTACTTGACAACTCTTTAATCCTTCTCGGGTAAAGAGGGGCAGCTGTTGATACCTAATTTTTTCCTACATATTGTTTTATGCAAAATATTCTAAAAATAGCATGAAAATGTATATATAAGCATGCCCAAGAGTTTTGGTATTTTTTCTTTATTTTTAAATATTTTAAAATTAATTTATTGTCTGTTTTAATGCTACAAATTCAATAATTATTCCCAAATTGGCATTTTTTGTGAATAATTTCTTTTATTATCACATTTACACTAAGATATAGTTAAGGTAATTTTTGCATATTTTTATACATTTTTTTGGTATTTTTTTAGCTAAATTGCATATAATTGCAATTATAGCCTACTTTACAATTAACAACATTTTTAATTAAAAAATCATTTTTGTATTTTTTTATTAACATTTATATCTTATTAACTAGTCCAGTACCTTTAATTTGTTTTTAAAACATTTTTTACTATTTTATAAAAAAATAAAATAGGGAAAATTGGCTATTTAACAAACAACCCTTTGTTATTTCGATTTTAGCCAATTTGGCCATACCACCTATCAGATTTTAAATGGCCCAATATCCCATTTAAACTAACACATCCCAATCCATAATCTAACCCAGTCCAACCCCATTTTAATCTGAGCCGTTGACCAAATGAGATCAACGACCCAGATTTATTTTCGTTAATTATATTCAATTACCCCTCCCCCCCAGACCCCTCATTTCTTCGAGACTATTTCTCTCTATCTCATCTCTTCTTCTCCCATCTCTCTAGAACCTTCTGGTTCTTTCTTCTCCGATGATCTCCACCGTCTCTCCCGGCCACCTCCAATCTCACCCCTTTTGACCATCAGCCGCCATGAAACCCTAACTCATCGATTCCCTCTATTTTTGAGACCCCACAAGCCTCCTCCATGCAAATCAGTCCCTAAAGGTTCCACCTGGTTTGTTTCCGGCCTTCTCCGGCCACCTCCTTTTAGCCCCCAGGCTACAATGGGCCTCTCATCGTCCTGTTCAACATCTCTAGGTTTATGGGACATGTCGATTGAGACCTAGGGTTCCCGGTTCAGCTACCTATGAGTTCTCTGGTGTGATTTCAGGCGAAATCACACCCAATATGTCACGATCTGTGAAGTCTCAACAGGTTCTCTCAACTCCTATAAGGGTTTCCCTTGTAAAACCCTAACTCTCTCCTGAATCTCTCAAAACGATGTTATTTTCATACTATTTTCATGTTTTTCTCTATGTTCTGCTTATTCTCGAGCATCTTCTGAAATATTCTCTTCTTTGAACCATTTTTACTCTCTTTGAAAAACTAAGGTTTCTTGGATCTCTTTTACACATGTTTCGACCAATTTTCTATATGATTAAAACCTTTTCCTTGTTTATTTTTGATCGATTTTATGCTCTTACTATTTTTTTTAGCTTGACTTTGCTAAAAAACCTAACTTCTAAATAAATGCTTCTTCGTTGGATTATGTGTGTTAGCATGATTTTCCTTCCTATGATTCTATGTGTTAGCATGTTTCTTTGCTTCGATTATGTGTGTTTGCCTAATTTTCTTTGTCTTGTCTCTATGTGTTAGCATGTTTCTTCGTTTGGTTGTGTGTGTTAACCTGATTTTCCATGTTTTGGTTTTGTCCACTAGCGTATTTATTTGATCCTTGTTAATGTTTCGTGGTCACCATGCTTCGAATGTTTCCTGTTGAGTCTTAACCTATGTTCACTATCTCTGTATGGTTGTATTTGCTCATCTCTTGTTCTCCTTCTGTCTATATGGCTAATTTTGTTTGCTACTCTCGTTCATTCACCTCTATTTATATGCTGAGAATGCAGAATCATGACTTCACATAATTGATTCCGATTTTCCTTGATTGATTGGTAATTTAAAAAAATTCTCTTTCAAAACTCTAGCATTCGACTCGCCTATTTAAATTAATTAATTTTTGTTACCTTATTTGCTACACTCTATTCTACCTAGCCTTTCCTTAATTTTGACTTTCCTGAATTTGGTCTTAATTGGCTACTATATGCAATACTGAACCTTGACTCCTTCTTTATTTAATCCTACACTGATTTTTCTACTCTCCTTATATGGTGCCGAATCTTTTCATTTGATTTTGATTCCCTTAATTAATGGGAGTACTTCCTTGATTCTTTAATTAATTGATTTCGAGTTCTTAAATTAACATACTTGTATGATTTTACCTTATTTTACCACCTACTTTCAACTATAAAGACCCTAAGTCTTTCAAAGAAAACACACGACAGTCTCCTGAACACACAAGCCACAGAATACTCTAAATTCTACATTCTCTTGTGCTCTTTCTCTTGCTTTTGTTGTTCTCTGCTCTGACTTTTTATTAGCCAGCTGAAAGCCAAGGTTAATATAGTGTTACCACTTTGTCTTTGCACCCTTCTCTTTCCTTTTCACTTGTATGTCCTAATTAATCTTTAAGCCTCCAACCAATGTGTTTACTTTTGTTTCAGTTCATTATCTTTCTGATTGTCTTCTACTTATGCTTCTCCCGTTCGATGTGTAATTGATTCTTTGCTTTAATACTTCACCATGTCTTTTGATCTACATTCTAAGTCTGTAACATGACATTGCCTATCCCTAACTTCTGTGAATCCTATTGCTGTACATTAGCATGCTTAAATTTACCCCTTCCCAGTTCCCCTGATCTTTGGCACTCTGTATGTCTTTCTTGCTTCACATGTTTCTGATTGTTGTTTATCTTAAATGTCATGATTGTTCCCCTGTTGTTGTCTAAGAATCATGTTAAGCCTGACCAATTCTTGGTCCCCTGAATCTTCTGATTCTGTGTAGTCATTAAAATCTTTAACATTGTGTGATCTATTTGCTCCCTTTCCCCATGATCCTTGTATGCAATCCTATGCTATTAAACTACTATTAAACCATTTTTTTGTTGTTTCTTTCCAAACAAATACCTTGTTTTTTTGAAACATTCTTTAAAATACTTCTTCCTGCACTTCACACTACTCTTAGAGAATAGGTTCTTCCCCCTTCGTGTGAGCATTGCTTTGAGTACCTCTGAGTACTCATTGAACTATTACATACAAGGCTCGTATTCCACACTGCACTTGTTCTGAATTCTCTTAAGTGTCTAGGTGTTGGTATTGGCCTGGGACCCAATGGGGACCTAGGGAGCTTTGTCGCACCTAGACCATGGCAACATCAGTAAACTCGAAGGGGTTGAGCTTGAAAGATTGGGCCTGATTAAAGGCTCCCGATAGAATAGCTTCTTATTTTTTTTGTTCTTTATTGCTGTAATTTAGGTACTATTGGTTTGTAATAATTTGTAAACAAAAGATTGGGGTGAATAGTGAATATGGGGTAGGGTTATGGTTGCTTAGTATAAATAGTGGGTAGAAAACATGTTTATAGGGTTTTATTTATTTATCTGCGCAATAGACATCTTGCATAGGACGTGCATCTCATTCATTAGAGACCGTGCTTTAGGTTCTTTACTTTCAGCTTGACATTATGCTCACCTCGTAACCACAATCAGTTTATAACCAACAAGCAATTAGCAACAAGCCAAATAACTTGTCATTACTGCATTGGCATGTTAGAAATCATGTTTTAGGAACTCTTATGTGCATTAGATATCCCGCCCTTAGGACTTCTCAGTCGTTCGAGTTGCAGTAGTTAATTCACGTTTGTCTAATAACTTTGTTAAAATATGGCTAAGTGGTTTGAAATGTTTTTTGCAACTACCTTATCACACGTACCTTTATAAATCAGAATCAAAATATGCATGTCTATCTTTTTAAAAAAAATCAGACAATGTACAACGATGCCTAGGTAAACTTTAGGCCCGATCAATTGTGTTTTTGTGACAACCCAAAGGGTCATAACCTGTTTTTCTCATCTGTTCCGTGCTTCTGAGGCCTTGAAAACCTCATTTTATATTGCCTCGATTTACGTGCGCAGTCCGATCGTGTAGCTAGAAAATGTTTATGTTAAAATATGAGAATTCTGTAAAAAATTTGAAGAATTTTGATATCGTTGACTTTGGTCAACATTTTTGGTAAACATACCTGGACCCAAGTTTGGACGGTCCCAGAAGGTCCGTAGAAAAATATGGGACTCGAGCATGTGCCGGGAGTCGAATTCCGAGGCCTAGAGCCCGAGATATGAATTTTTCTGTTAAATTGTTTTCTGAAATTATTAAGGAAAAATAAAAATGAAAATAAGTTAGAAAATATAGGTATCGGGCTCGTATTTTGGTTCCGACGCCCGGTACAGGTCTTAAATATGCGTTAACGCTATCTGCAAAGTTTGGTCGAAATCGGACGTTGTTTGACGTGTTTCGGACCTAAATATCAAATATTAGAGGTTGATGAACTTTGAAATGAAAAGTGATGATCTTGGGGTTTAATTCGTTGATTTTGATGTTATTTTGGCGATTTGATCTCTCGAGCAAGTTCGTATGATGTTTTTGAGTCAGTGTGCATATTTGGTTTGTAGCCATGAGGGCTCGGGTGAGTTTCGGATAGGTATCAGGGTGGTTTTGAACTTAGAAAAATTGCAGAAAATCTGCAGCAGGCATTCCTTCATAGCGTTCGCATCCCACTGGTCGCGTTTGCGATGCCCTTTTTCCCCCTCCTTCGCGTTCGTGACCCACACCTCGCGTTCGCGTAAGCCAGCTGTGAGGCCCCCAAATTTTTCTTCTACGCGTTCGCGACTAGCTCCACGCGAACGCGATGCCCAGACCCATCCAACCCTTCGCAAACGCGACACTGTGTACGCGAACGGGAAGGGCAATTTAGCCCAGTTAAATTTTAAAAACGGGACAAAACCAGTGCACTCGGATTTTTCACTCTTTTATCAAGAACCCTCTTCTCTCCCAATCCCTAGGAAGCCATTAATGCCCCCAAGCTTCAAGACCCTTTGAGTAAGTAATTTTCCGCTTATTTCCTTCACTTTTCTTTCATTAATTAACTAGTTTCTAAGCCTAAATCATGAAACCAAGGTAGAAATCATGGGTTTTGAGCAAAGTTAGGTTTTTGAGAATTTTGGGTAATTCAACCCCAATTTGGGGTCGAATCTTAAAACAAATTATATCTTTGGATTCGTGGGGTTATGGGTGAATTTATTTTGGTTCGAACCTCGTGTTTTGACCAAGCGAGCCCGGGGTTGGTTTTGCGATTTTTGGACAGCATGTTAGAAGGACTTTAATTAGGCAATTGGGCTGGTTTGTTGAGTAGAATTGATGATATTAAATAAATTGTGTATAGATACGATTTAATTGGAGCGAAATTCGAAAGGAAAGGCATTGCTTGAGGACTGAGTTGACCGTAAACCTTCGAGGTAAGTGTTTGATCTATCCTAGCTTGAGGGAATAGGATTAGAGTATAATAAATTGCTATTTGCTAAATGATCGAGTGCGGTGTATAGGCGTGGTGACGAGTGTCTATACACCGGAGTCTAGCATGACCGTGAGTCGTCGTTGTACATGTCTTGAACTAATTTGGAACTCTCCTAAGTTAAAAGTATGATTTGCTACAAATGTGAGGAGTTCGAGAATAAATTGTGAAATATTGATATTTTGGAGCGTTGGCTCAAATGACGAATATTATTGAATTAAAGTTGAAAGTATTGAAAGGAATTATGATAAATTTCTTGCCGAGATGGTTAAATTAATGAACCCTTGCCGGGTTGTGAAAGTTATTGTTATTGTTCCCTTGCCGGGACCTTATTGATATTGTTGTTACTCCCTTGCCGGGATAGTACTTGTTATTTATTTATTCTTATATGACTGTTTGGGTGAGGAAGAGTGATATTGCACGAAGGGCCATTCTGTGCTATTTCTGATTTTTAATTGCACGAAGGGTCATTCCGTGCTATGTTGTGACTATTTACGCACGAAGGTACATTCCGTGCTTTGATTTGATTATATTTGCACGAAGGGTCATTCCGTTCCATGAAACGAGAGAATGAGGGTAAAAGCACGAAGGGTGATGCCGTGCACTTTTATATGATTGTTTGGGTGAGAATGAGAGTAAAAACATGAAGGGTGATGCCGTGCATTCTTATATGATTGTTTGGGTGAGAATGAGAGTAAAAGCACGAAGGGTGATGCCGTGCAACTATTGAATTTCTTATTTTGTGATAATTACTGTTGTGCTCTGTTTCTATTATACTGATGAATTATATATATTCAATTGTGCTCCCCATAGCGTGTTCCTTCCCTTTTATTTTTTAGTTCAGTATTTTTGTTGTTTTTGTGGTACCTATGTAAATAGCACTGCACAGGTTTATGTGAGTGTCTGGTCCTAGCCTTGTCACTACTTCGCCGGGATAGGCCAGGCACTTACCAGCACATGGGGTCGGTTGTGCTAATACTACACTTCTGTGCGTTTTTGCATAGGTCCAGGTTTTGAGCAGCAGCAACTGCAGTAGTTAGATAGCAAGATCTTATTACTACGAGATTAAGGTAGCTTGCAGGCATTTGCAGGCCCGACGTCTCTTCTTATGCTTTTCATTTACACCATAGTCTTATTGTTTCGAGACAGACGGTTGTTATATTTCTTTCAGACCATTATATGTAGTTTATTCTTAGTGGTTCATGAGTTTGTGACACTAAATCTTGGGTAGAGGATATTTTTGAGCACTTCACATTTATTTTCAAACTTATAAAATTAGACTTCTGCAGCTATTGTTATTATTATTATGATTCATGCTATTAAATTAACAACATGATGTTTTTATTTATGAAAACGATAAGTAACTTGGCTTGCCTAGCTACCACGAGTAGGCACCATCACGATCCCGATGGTGGGAAATCCGGGTCGTGACAAGTTGGTATCAGAGCACTAGGTTACATAGGTCTCACAACTCACGAACAAACTTACTAGAATCTGAGGAGTAGGTACGGAGACGTTTGTACTTGTTCCTCAGAGTCTACTGAGTTAGGAAAAATCTCTCATTTGTCTTTCTTATCGTGCGATTTAGTTCCTTAAATGCTGATTGAATTTCTACTCTGTTATTTTGCAGATGGCGAGAACACGCACTTCCTCATCCGCTCATCAGCAGTCTGAGCCTCAGGCAGCTCCTGCGATGGGCAAAGGCCCAGGTCGTGCCAGAGGGCGTGGTAGGGGCAGAGCTCAGCCCCAGGCAGCGGTTCCATAGGGGGAGCCTCATGTTGAAAATGGTGAGGAGGTTCCAGCCCCAGCAGTTCCAGTAGGCCCAGGTCAGGTCCCAGGAGAGGTTTTATTCACCCCGGATCTTCAGGAGGTTCTGGTCCGGATAGCACGCTTTATGGATAGTGTCGCCAGAGCAGGCTTGCTGCCAGTTGCACCAGCCACTTCTCAGGTTGGAGGAGGGGTTCAGACTCATGTTGCGCGTACTCCGGAGCCAGTAGCTCCCCAGGCTCAGGCACCAGTGTTTCAGCCCGCAGTGGCAACTCAGACAGCCACTACAGCTCAGGCCGGAGATGGAGCGGCCATGACCTCTGATGCTCTATGGAGACTTGATCGGTTCTCCAAGCTTTTTACCACCACCTTCAGTGGTGCTTCATCGGAGGATCCCCAGGACTTACTATTCAATTGCCACGAGATTCTCAGGACTATGTGTATAGTGGAGTCCAACGGGGTTGATTTTTGCACTTTCAGGCTTACAGGATCCGCCAAGACTTGGTGGAGAGATTTCTGCTTATCTCGACCAGCAGGGTCCCCAGCTTTGACATGGGA